>JAUCNQ010114723.1:0-11266 GCA_032352715.1 Bougainvillia muscus | reverse complement strand
TAATTAAAATTAATGACTTTGAGTACTCCACTTACTGCTGTGACTAAGTAAAAGCATGTTCTAAATCCGCCCCTGAATATCCCTGTAAATTTAGCGGTCAATTCTGATCTATGTTAGGGTACACAAAATATGCATGTAAATCGTATCAATTTTTATTCAGAAAGAGTGTCGTTGTGCTTAAAAGTTTTTTTTCTGTATTAAAAATGGTACCGTCCCAGGTAATTATCAGTTCGAGATGTTAAATCTTTCTTCTAATGGTTTGACTGGATTAAAAAGAATGTATTTTTAACCCTATTGTGCATGGGCGGGGTGTAAATTTACCCCGCCCTGTCAGATTTTTTTACATTACCTTTTTTCCACAAGTGCAATCGAAATGGAACTTTAGGACTTTTTCTAAAATCCTATTGGGCACGTTTTCTGAAAGTTTCAGCCTCATACCTTTTACCATTCTGAAATTATAAGCGATTGCTCGAGACCATCTATCAAATTACTAAGAATTCATGCTAAAATTATCTTAAAACGTTTTTTTCCATAACTTTTTATGTGGTAAAGCAATTAACTTCAAACTTATACCATATCTTCATATTAATAACATCTTCTAATTTCAACATTTTTATGACGTCATTTGACGATGACGTAATTTTATGAAGTAATAAAGTATTTTTGGATATTTTGGAATTTTTGCCGACTTTGTTGCTTCATTCTGCCTCGAAATATTATAGTTACGTAAAATAAAAGTTTACATTGTTAATCTACTGGGTATTAGCTTTTACAAAGGAAACAGAATATAAAAACCTGTTATAGATATCTGGTCATTGCAATTTAAAAATTGGTCATATTTTACCAAAAAGTTGTGTTATTTTGTTCCACCTATTACAAGGAGCATATGTGCCAAGTTTCAACTCATTAGCTTGTTCCTCGCAGATTTTAGGTAGAGGAGGTAACTTTACCCCCCCCCCCACCCCCATGCTTTAACGCTACCCAAGACACTCCATGCACTTTAGGGTTAAAGCAGCTCTGCTTTCTTTAACCCTTTTTTAATGCCTGATGGTAACAGCATGGTCACACACGCTTTAATAATCCTGAAGCAAAATGCTTAAGGATTGTTTAAGTGTGTACGACCTTTTAATAGGCAATAGACAATAGGCATTAAAGGGTTAATCAACCGCCTAACCGCGGTCACCACCAGGGTGGTTTCAAATCTCGCATCACAGCAAATATCGCATCTTTGCAAAAAATTAGTCGGCTTGAAATAATGGAGATAAATATTTATATTTTAGAAATCAACAAGTTTCTGCGCACTTTCTTAGTTACCGTGGTTATCTCAGTAAAAAAAAGCCAGCACTTCGGTAACTTGCTGCGTCCAAGAGAAAAGTTACAGTTCCCTAAACTATGAAAAAGGTTTCTATTCTTTTTTACTTCCTTTTTCTATTCATTAAAGATCGATCCACCAGACATGCAAACTTTGAGCATATACAATGAATTTTAAAGTATTTATAATTTAAACTATTTTTAAATAATCATTATAGTTTTAAAACAATAGAACACCAAAAGAGAACTTAAATTTCTGTACTACTATTTTATGTAAAGAATGAGTCTGTATAACTGGATAAATTCATCGTCATCAAATTCTGATTGGTTTATGATGACGTTACCAGGGCCGGATCCAAGAGCAGGCTGATACCTGTGGAAAAATGTAAAACCATAAAAAATTTCTTTGAAATTTTAATGGTGTTACACTTCTTCGTATGTACTTGCCTACTATTTTTAAACGTTCTAGATCCGACTCTGGTTACAGGGTTTCCATCGGCTTTTTAAGCCTCTCTTTTTTATGAATAAGAATACTGAACTACATATTATTATGATTTATCTATATTAGGGTTTATCTCAAAAAATACTCTTGAATTCGTTTTACAAACGTTTTTCTTATGCGCAAAGACACTTTTCCTTCGATAACAATTATCAGATTGAAGCTAACTCATAAAACTTAAAACTTAAAAGGTTTATTGCGGTTGTGGAATTTATCCTCCCCTAATTTCGAAATTAACTTGTTTTATGTCAGATGCGTGGAAGTCAATGTATCTCATTTTTACAAATAAAACAAGCAGCTTTCAAGTGCTAAATATGAAGTCCTAAATATTGAATGAATGAGTGGTGGTGTTAGGGGTGCCACTTGTATCAACATAAACATGAAACGTAATGAATTTAAATACCTGTAAAAATACACACATGTACGCGTTTTTTGTTTTAGTAGAACGCCTAAACTTTGACTGTAGCTGGTTGTGCTTATTTTTTTTAATTAAATTTAACCTCAAATGTTCTTATTATGTTCTTATGAGAATAAGTGTTATTATTGTGACAACAGGTGTTATTATGAGTATACAGGACTTATTGTGTATGATATAGCTAGCTTGGCCTATTCTGCATGATTTCAATTACTAGATTCATGTTATAAATGCTCTACATATGGAAAATATTTTTCTTTTACCATTTCTGAGCCTAAATGTTCTTTCAATCCGGGTTCTTATAAACAAAAAACGTGCACTAGACAGAAAAGAGCGTTGTAGTAAAATTATAAAACACCGTTGAAATTAAGCAATTATGCCAAATTCTATTGCTACCCAGCCATTTTTTAGGGGTTGTGCAAACGCTGTTTTCAAATTTTCATAACGTCTAAACGGGTTGGCCAAATGGTCGGAAATTTTGTGACTTTTCCCAACTTTTATTCTAATTTCAGAATCTACTATCTTTTTTCAAAAACATTAATATTAATAACAACTTATAGTAACAACTTGTAACAATGACGGGTGGATTGCGAAAAACTGTTTAGAGTACCAGCTAATAACGTTGTTTGGCCAAGATTGACACTTGGCAGACCAGAATTACAATTTCACGGACCGTGCGTTTATTCATCAACTACTACTAAATGGCCGCTCACATATTGTCTATTTGATTGTAATAAGCAGACGGTAACATATTTTGACACTTCCATCCGATGGGATTTGTATTTGGCCGTAGTGGTATTTTGCAGATCGGAATAATATAAAATAGCTGTTTTAGCTATTGATCAAAGACTAAATTCTCCTAACTAACTAAAATGTTGTTTCCTAATATAACAATAATTTAACATATCTTTTGTTTACGTATTGTATAGTGGTTTATTCAGAATAAAGTTGAGCAATTTGGAAATAACAGCTCCAAGAAAACACCACCTAAAATCTTACACCTTATTAGGTGTCATGGCGTCATCATGGGCGTGGTCACATTTTGGGGAAATTTGTTTAGTAAAAATCTGTAGATGTAAGTTTGTTCTACAATTTGTCAAAGCCCAGTCTTAACCCTATTCTACCTCCACCCCCTCCCCCTCCGGGTTTTTTTTAATAATTTTTGTTCCCAAAATGCTATCATGCCAAAACTTTGGCACTTTTAGTTTAAATCTATTTCACATCTTTTGGTACAGTTTCATATCAGCAGGTAGGGTAGATCAGATTTTATGGGTCATTGTTCCAGACCACCTACAAAATTTGCATATTTCTCTTTGAAAATTTGCAATATTTAAGAACCCTGTAACCTCTAAAGAATATGACATTTTGACTTGAAATTTGGAACTAAGGTTCTTTGCCACACTCTAAATTGATTGATGATGTCATTTTTACCGGAATCGGAAAATATTTTGTTTTCCGGCAAAAAGTCCGGGGAGGGGACGGATTCGTACCCCCTCCGGATTTTCTTAATAACTTTCTTTTCTTGAAAGTTATCATGCCGAAACTACTTGGCCACGTTTAGTAGTAATCTATTTCACATCTTTTGACAAAGTTTCTTGTTAGCAGGTTGGGTAGGTCAGAATCTATGGGTCATTGTTCAAGAAAACCTATTGAATTTGCATAATTTTCTTTGAAAATCTGCAATATTTAGGAACCCTGTAACTTCAAAAGTATATAACATTTTGACTTGAAATTTGGAACAGAGGTTCTTTGTCACGCAATAAATTAATCGATGACGTTATTTTTTCCGGAATCGGAAAACTTTCGGTTTTCCTGAACTCCGGTTTTTGGCGCCAAAATCCGAGATGGCGGCCGATTTTTACACTTAAAGTAGTTCTGAGACCCAGCTGCAACGTATAACAACTGTTTTCACCTGTTTTTCCAAGCAAACCTGATAATTTTAGCGGAAATGAAGGTACCGAAATATAGGGGAAAATGAGACGTTTTATGACATCATTACGACGTCGATGACGTAATCAACAATTTGATCACGCCCAATTGTTCTTTATATGGTGAGTTACTATCGTCCCAAGTTTCATTACCTAAATCCTAACCAATCAGGAGATCTAAGGGAGGGGGGCGGATTCCACCACCACCCCCCAAGTGAGAAGAGTCTGAAAAAGCCCAGGCAGATTAGGGTTAACAGGGTTAAGGATCGTCCTCAAAGTTCGTATCAAAATGTGCACAAAAATTCTCCTTCTGTATGCAACTTTGTGGAGCTCGGTTCTCCATTTCAATTTCAATTTATTTATTTATAGTAGATGAATTCATATAAAATAAAATGGGGACGTAATGTCTAAAGACCATCTCTTCCTTACAATCTATTTTGAGAATGAATGCCAAAAGTGTTGTGAGTGGACAGCAAGATGCACTGCTAAAGAACAACTTCTACACACCACCATTACAAAAGATCGGGTAATGCTGTTGTATGAACTCCATTTAGAGGTGATAATCTTGTAGGACATACACAGTGCAAATAGCAAAAACAGACTGTAAGGAAGAGAATGGTTAACCCACTAAGGCTAATTAAAATGGGTTTTTTCAAACATAAATAAAAGGACCAATAAAACGAAGCTAAATTATGTAAACTGCACAGCAACGACAAGTGCAATTCGAGCTGGAAATCTGTCTTGTTTCTGCGTAAAACCTATGGACGGAAAGAACTGATTTAACATCACTCCACAGCTGAGCTGCAATATGTGACAAATTCAATAGACCATGCCGAGTGTTGGCCACTTTTACTCGCTGTAAGATGCTTACAGATCTAAGGCTGTAGGAGATATTTCTACAAGGGAACACACTTTCCATGTAACAGCGAGCCAACCCATGCTTTGACTTAACCCTGTTTCCCCTGGGCTCCTGCAGGAACTTATTTCCCCTGGCGGAGGGGGGGGGGGGGGGAGGGCATATCCTTCCCCCCCTACCTAACTTCCGTCAGGGTCACTTTTAGAATTTGAAACTTGGCTCAGATATAGTACTCAATAAGTACTTTCTAAAACAGCAATTATTTTTATTCCGACGTCATTATTTTTTGCTGACGTTAGCAACATTTATCGTAAAATTTCGCAAGGCAGAAGTGCTAGAAATGACGTAATGGCTGCATATAACGTCATGCAATTTGTCACGTGATTTAGTATACATAATATGATATTACTTCGTACTCTACATGCAAAGTGTCAATGCTTAAAGTCATTGCAAACTGGAGTTGTGCTTGCTCAAAGGTTTGCAAGGATTAGGCTGTAATTAACCGTAATTTTGATAGAGGGTCTTGACTAATGACCTCTAACTTCTGTTGTATATTAGGTATGACACTCAAACTTTGCCAAAACATGCATAATAGATTTTTACCAAAAAAGACTAAGTATAACCTGCTAAAACATTGGGCTCCAAAAGTTAATAAAAGATTCTGACAGGGGGGCATATTTGCCAACCCCCCCCCCCCCACACACACACACACACCTAAGGGGAAATAGGGTTAAACACCTCCTCTAGCAATATATACAGCAGTGAAATTAAAAGTGTAAACCCGATCTGTTGCACCTGCTAATGAAAGATTATTGACTCTAGCAAATACGAGGTCCATTTTGGAAATTGAAGATCTCTTTGAAAAAGCTCGAGGAAAGTTCAAATCACTATGATTAAAGCGTTTCTGGCAAGTCCTAACTGTTTTTGCGACAACGGACCCGTTATTTTCGGTGATAAACTTAACCGCCCTTATAAGACTTGATACCAACTATGGCGACAATATCAAAATACGTGCAATATGCAGGATATCTGCACTTTTTGTCCCATAAATGATCTTAGAAGGCATATTGCTACTTTTGTAAGGCATTCGAAAAATATGTAAAGGGAAAGCATCTCTCTTATCAAAAAGCTTAAAATAAAATATCCTATTATTAAGAGAAATATCAAAATCAAGAAAAGAAGCATTGGTGTTACCATGCTCTTTCTTGAGTTCAAGGTCTGATGGATATATTTCTGCAAAATGTTTTTAATTTCACCTCAATCGTTCATTACATTAAGATCGCCAATAAATCTGAAGGTGTTTGAAAATTTCCTAGCTTTAAACATATCTGTTCTCTTTTAGTTCTTTTTAATTTATAGTAGTGCAATAATAGGTTAGCAAAACATTTGGCAGGATTTGAACCCATCGGGATACCTATAACCTGACTAAATATGATTTCACCACAGGTGAAATAAATATGGTCCATAAAGAACTTTAATGCATCTTTAACAGAACTCTTATCAAGCACAGTACCCAGCTTAGTTGCATTACTGGTCCACCTAGCACCTGATTTGGTTACTGACAATTATTTACGCTGACAACTTTTGAAACAAAAATCAATGAGTTCATTCAATTCTGCAATAAACTTACCGTGAAGAATTCTAGAGTATAGTGGAAAAATCAAACTTTGAAATAGTTTTAGCTCTGAGCTTATTGTTAATCTTACGAATACTATTTATAACAGGTTCATTGTTCTGAATGACCCAGAATGTTTTCACTCCACTATAGAAAAAGGCTTTTTTGTTTTAAATCCTCAATTTGAAGGCTTAATAGCACACCTTGGAAATGCAATGATAAACCGATATTTATGCATCTTAGGCAGCCAGTATACATGAGGAAGACAAAGATTTCCATCTAAAAGTTCGACCTTAAACCTATTTTTAAGACAAGTTGATTGTTGTTTAACAATTCCTTCCAAACTTCCACCATACCTTTTATAAATCGTGTTACCTGCTCCCTTTTGCCGACCCAGCTCATAAACAAGGACACTGGCATAGAATCTTTTGCAAATGAAAGCCACATTACCAGTTGCTTTATCAATTGGAGCAGTAACATACTTAGCATGTAAAGTTTAAAGTTTTAATTCCCTGTAGGGTCTCCATTTTAATAGTTCATTAACACGATTTTACACATACATCCGCCGTCTAAACTAAACATCTCTGTTCCTACGAACCGAGAGGAAAGAGCTACTTCCAGCTCAGCAATACTGGCGTGACTGGAATCAACGACCATTATGATATCCATTATACCATCCTAATAAGATCTTTTGTAAGATTCCTCCAAAACGTGTTAGTTACCGCACTAACCGGAACTTTTTAGAAGGCGTCTTCAAGACTGACATTAAAACTGCCTTAGAATGAAGTGATTCGCAGGACTTTAAATCCTTTCACACGTTATAACACAAAGCTCTAAATAAACATTCTCCATGCGAAATAAAGGTCCTCCGTGGCAATCATCAGTCTCAAGTGGACCGTAATCTTCATAAAGCTAGTCTAATTTTGAACTATACATTTTTTTTTTTTTATTTATTTATTTATTTATTTACGATTATTTATACAGGGTAGCCACTTCAGTGATGAAACACTGTTATCAATGCGGCTCCTGTTTAATCGAGTCCTGGTTCTATTTAAATCTCCAATTTTAGCTACGGACAGTAGCGGGGATTGAACCCACAAAGAATCCTTTGTAATCCGCTCGGCCAGACAACCACATTGAAATTGTGCAGTTAATTTAAATAGCAAACGGATGAAAAAAGCTTTTCAGGGCAAATTGCTGGTGTTAGTGATATTTTTAAGAGAAAACACAGATATTTTATGATGTGATGAAAGCAAGGTTGCGAATGACTTAAACTTGGCAGATATACTTTCAAAAGATTCTTTCTTGCAAAATTTGTGGAAAAGGTCATAGCCCAGCAAATATCTAAGTTTATGGAGAACAAATTCTCTAACTTACTCTGCTGTTTTCGATCTGGGAACGGTACTCACGATGCACTTTACAGCTCATTCGCAATTGGAAAAAACGCTTGAATTCTCTGGTAAGGTTGGTACAGTATTCATGGATCTATCAAAGGCTTTCGACACTCTCCCACATGAACTACTTATTCTTAGCAATAAATACCAGCATATTAAGATTGGTTCAATAACCAGTGACTTACTTAAGGCTATTTTGGATGTACGATAAGGTTCAATCTTAGGACTAATATTGTCTAACATAATTATCAACGATTCCACTTACTTCATTGACAAATTCTGAATATTGTAAATTTGCAGAAGATAATATTCTCCATAGCCGTTCAACCTCTCTAGATTATATATCTGATCAACCCAGCATGATCTAGAGATATATGTGCAATGGTTTCGAAATAATTAACATGTGGCCAATCCCGAAACATTCTTTGGATAATTTATTCTTTGATCAGTAACTGAGAAATCTATTTTTACATTACTCTGGTCTGCAAAATGGCACTACCACCAAAACTATATCCAATCAGGTGGAAATGCAATGTTATTACAATGGAAAAATTAAATAAAATTAAAAGCTGAAAAAAACTATATTTGATGAATAATGTTTGGTCTGTGAAATTGTGAAAGACCAAACTTTACCAGTATATTATATATTTTAGTACACCGAGGAAATATTTACAAACTTTGATTCATTAATACGAGATATTAACAAACTTAGCATAGAACATAACATTTTTCAAATTTCGTGCCATAAAACAACTTAATTCCAATTAACATAAATTAAGATTAAAAATTTGGAAAATTCACAAAATGTCAGATTCACTAACTACCGGCCCATTTGATACAAGTAAAATTGACGACTAAATGCATCGCTACGCCACGTCGTAAGGATGTCTTTTAGACGTCCGGATTTGTTGCATGCCTGTAGAGGAAGATGTAACGCCAAACGTCATTGTCTTGACTGATAATTATTTATTTATTATATTTTTAAATGTTCTAAATATACATTGTAAAACGGTAACACTTTTTTATAGCATCAAAAACTAAGGCTGTGCTTATATGAACTATAAAATAGATTATATATCTTAATATCCGTTAGTAATACTCATCACGATCAGTGCTAAAAATTCGTGTTTTAAAACTGCTTAAAAGCTTTAGAATTAGCATTTTTCTTGGCAATAAGAAACGTTTTGGGGTGTAGATAGACTTAACATTGACCCTCAACAATGTCGTCAAACGGCCACACACAACCAAACTATCCCGCAGCATATGCTTCAGGATCGTTAATGTATGTGCGACCACTCTCGCACATCTTAAATTGCATGATTAAAGACAAAAATGAGTTACATTATAGATGTACATTTAAAGCACCTAACATTTGTTATATATTGATATATTTATTTAAAACGATAGACCCTGAGTCGGTTCTTTAGTTGGTGGAAAGTTTGTTATTATTTGACTTGTTGCATACACGGTAAAGCCACGAGAATGACTATGAACTATGACTATGAACTATGATTATGAACTATGACTATGAATAATTAATAATTAATAATAAATAATTAACCTATGAACTATGAACTATGACTATGAACAATGACTATGAACTATGACTATGACTACCCAGTGGATACAGACGTCTATTAGACGTCGAATTTTCGACGCGACGTCTGAGACCAAATCAATACGTCCGTTAGACGTCGGGAAAAAGACGTCTTATCACAACATCCTTTAGAGGTCCTACAGATGTCTGCATTACGATTCGATACTTATTGTTTTCAACGATATCTATATGAGGTCTATTAGACGTCGTATTTTGGTTGAGATGTCTGAGATCAAATTGAGATGTCTATTAGAGGTCTGGAAAAAACGTTTTTCTACGACAGCTTTCAGACATCCTGAAGACATCGGTAATACGAGCTGAAACAGGTTGTCTTTAACAGACGTCTGAACGACGTTGTGAAGACGCCTGATAAAAAAACTCTTCCGACGTCTTGAAGATGTCTTGCAGCCGTCTTATATTATATTTCATCCTAAAAGACTGGGAACTAGTGTTTTTATGACTTGTTATACTGGCTAATACAATATAAGTAAGTCATCTTGACAAAATTTATCGAGTGTTACAAAAGCTCAAGGCTTGCGCAAAAAAAGCCTTATATTCTAACGTCCCAACGTCCGCAAGAATCTCTACACAGACCACAAGTAGTTAAAAGTTAAATTCTATTTAATAGCACATCAAAATCTCATCTTTCTGAACGCGTAAGTTACATAAAGTTAGATAAATGCCTTAACTACACAGTAGTGTACAAGGAGTTACAGTGTTCATGTCAACCTTTGGGTAAAATTTCCTTAGATCGTGATTGGTGAATATATGATTGCATATGACGTTATTTATCTCTAATAAAGGTTTGTCTTTAAGATGTCTATACCATGTCTATAAGGCATCTATACGACGTCTATAAGACGTCTTGCAGATGTCGCACTAAGACGTCTATAAGACATCTGAATAATACCTCTAATAGTCTTTCACATAAGACCACCTGACGACGTGTTACAGACCGCGATTTCAGACGACTAATAGATGTCGGTGTGCCCACTAGGTATGAACTATGACTATGAATAATTAACAACATGTCTGAAACATAAGTCAAGAGTTAGATGACAGTAACTTGAGTTGCAAGTCTGCTACTATGACAATAGTACTGTATATCTATTAGCCATTTTATCACACAACTTGCTGACATCTGTACACGTTATAAGACCCACTCCTTATGGTTATCATCCTTTTTCGTGTAATGTACCATTTGAATAATATCTAATTCAATTTTCACTCAACCCGTCTAGAACGATGAAATTCTAGTACTTTTTGTATGTTTTATTTAGTTTCCGTCGTCTAATATTAGTTCAGTAAAAGGAATGTTCTTTCTTTGAATCAACTCAAAGTTGTAAAGTAACAATCAAGAAACATGAAATTCAACCATACTAACCAACATTGCTAGAGCAGTGATCCTTAAGAAAATGTGTATCCAGCTCCAGTCAGAGTATCACAACAAGGGGCTAACAGTTTTAATTCTTAATAGCTTAATGAATAAAAGATTAAATATTTCCAGTATCCACTTTGCTGTCTTAATTAGGCTAAAACATGTTCTATACAACCTGTGTAAATCTATCCTAGGAGGGAAGGGGAGATTCACTTTCGTTCTCCTTGATGTAACTAACGCGGATGGGGGGGGGGGGGGGGGGGGGGGGGGGGG
>JAUCNQ010114712.1:0-11266 GCA_032352715.1 Bougainvillia muscus | reverse complement strand
GTGATTATAAGTTTAACACCTTATTTGGTTATGTGGTACTTTGTAACCCCCCCCCCCCCCCCGGTATATTTGAGACCAAAAAAGCCCGGTATTAATAGGGTTAAGAGAACATCGTTATATATACAGCAATTAATAATTAATGACTTTGAGTCTCCCTTCCAGATCTGTGACTTCTTTAGGAGCAGAAACTTTCGAGAAATTCGCAAATTTTGGTCCGATTTGCATAAGAAAAAACGCGAAAAATTCGATATTGATCGATTCGCGAAAGTTTATGCTCTTGAAATGTTCAAAAAAATTTAAACTTTGTGATGCAGCTTACTTTTGCTTTATTATCAAAAATTGTCATTCCTTCTCTATTTTGCTATTAAATTGAAAAGCACCAAAAACATTTTTGTCCGATTATTTTTTCAAGAAAAGGTTGCTTTAGTCATTCGCGAATGTTTATGAACGCAAAAAATTATTTTTATCCCATTCGCGAAAGTTTATGCTCGCGAAATGGAAAAATCTCGTGAATTTTTGAGCTCGCAAAAGTTTCAGTCCATGACTTTTCGCTTTTACATGTAAGGATATAAAACGAAAAACCATGGGGACGAGGTTGGCACCAACATATTTATCTTTTGGCTATGTAGTTCCTTTGGCTATATAGTTAGAACATCAAAATACTTTGAAGCTTTTATACAATAAGGCATTGTTCATATCATTCATATAACAAGTCGTAACATCCTCAACGCAGAGGAAGTTCTCAACCTCGTTCCCAGGGTCCTTTATCACTCTCTGATTTGCGGGATGGCGAGATGAAAGAAGAGTCTTCTTTCTTCTCGCCATCCCGCAAATCAGAGAGATAAAGGACCTAGGGAACGAGGTTGGAGGTTCCTAATATTGTACATTTCCAAACAAATTCTGTGGGTACTTGTTTTGGCATTAATTTTTTTTTATTTATGCCGTTAATGGTATTTCAGACCTACCCAGAGCACCAAGAGTTTGGGGGTTTTAAAAGGATTTTTTATTTAGGTATTATGGAAGTATCTGGTTTATCCGTGTACACTGACAATGCTTCGTTATCAGGTGAACTCAGTTATGGATGGTCATACGCATTGGGATGGTGTTCAGCAATTTTAACATTAGTTGCAGCAGTTCTATGTTTCTTTGACAACGAGTATACACAACTTGAGTAAATAAACGCCGGGAATAAATCCTCAATTATACAGTTACTGTGCAATGTGAAGTTTTGACCAAAGACGAATACATTCTTCACGCACTCGAGGCTGTTATCCAGTGGAACATATGCTTTTGCTGATTGTGAAAATTTGATTTTCGCAGTCAAAGTACACACCTTAACTCGTCTAAAAAATATATTTACATTAAAAACATTTTCGCTTTTACCTTTCCCCACACAAAAAAATAAGCTGAAGTTCACTTCTACTGTTCTTATCCTTCACAAACGAGCCCCTTTCATCATTAATTCATTCAGTGCCGCAAGCCGCTGTTATTACTAATCATTCTTTCATTTCTGCTACTTCTGTAGCAGAAATCAAACAATGATTGGGTAATCACGTACATCTTCGGCCCGTTTCATCATTAATTGGAAGTAGATAAAACAAGTCACAGCACACAGGCGGTTTCAATTTTTATGTTACTGGTTACGTTATCATGGAACAATCAAAAGGCTCAGTTGTTATCTAAGTGCGATTTACTGCTCTTATGGAAAAGTAACACTTAATAACAACAATTCCTTTAATACAATAACGGTAATGTAAACATTATGACAAACAATAACTCTCTAGAGGTGGAGAATGTGTACATTTGCTTAACTCGTTATGCGGCTAGAAAAACACTCTTACGTAGAGGTTTAAATCACATTCGCTTAATTGCTCATGGTATTGTTTTCAACAATCTAGCACACAAATAAATTATTGAGGCAGAAGATGGGTGAAGAGAACTACACCACTTTTGCACGTTTATATTTTTCGTATAAAGCTGTTTAAAATGAGCATTAAAATGAGCTATATAATATCGTGAGTTAAACGGCAGATTACTGCAGGTTGTTTGGTAAAAGTGTTAGACCTTTTTCAATTTCATGCACAGTAATATGTAAAGCAGCTAGAGAACCGCTCATAGTAGTAGTATTTGCGTAATATAAGGTGGAAGATTCTTGGCATAAAACGCTCATGCACTACTGCTAAGGGGAGAATGGGGTAATTTGTGACAGGGTCCGTATGTCAAAACTATGAAAATATTGCAGTTTATGTAAACAGGCTGAACTTTTTAATTGCTTTAGTATTCATTGAGTTAACCATCTGACACATACAGAGCATAATGTGATATATAGCACACAGATAGGAAACCACCTTTATGCTCGGATAAATCGGTAAATGTATCACAGAAGTGCAAAAATGTTCACTGCAGGAATATCGGGATAAGTAGAGGCGGACTCTGGACACGGTTTTACCTAGTCACAGCACTGAAATGGAGATTCAAAGCATGCTCAATGTGATTAATTCTAATAGCTTTCTGTATGAAGATGGGTCTCTTAGACCCATCATCATACAGAAGGCTATTAAGAATTAAAAGCTCTTCCTCGTGTTGCTTTGACTACGGCTGGATCCGCCACTGATAAGCGGATTATCATCAAATGATTTCTATTAAAGTCTGTTACATAATCGGAATCTGATTATCGCAATTTTCATAACGGTTGCCCTTCAGTGAAATCTTTGAATGAAGATAAAACCTTTCCAACTCTAGAATAACATGTCACTGTCGCCATACAAAAAGAAAATATTAACAAAACTATCAATATTTCTTTTGATAACATGCTCAACAATACTTTGTGTAATTTCAACTACTAGTAGTCATTGGTCAACAGTAACAGGGTATCATTTATTTCATCAAGGACTTTTTAAAAGATGTAATCCATTGGTATGCTTTCCACTAGATGCCGGAGGTAATGTAACTTCGACTCAAGGTGTTGGGTCTCTTTCTTAACCTGCGAGTTGGCGAGACGATGCAAGTGCCTGCAAAGAAGTGTAAAACCATTAACATTTCAAATAAATTTTAATAGTTTTACACTTTTTCGCAGGTATCTCGTCTTGCCATCTCCCTATTTCAGAAAGAGACAGAATGCACTGGGATCGATGCAGTAGGTAATGTTATCACATACTACGTGCACACCGAATTAAAATGTTTAGCATAAGTTTACATTATACGTTTTGATGTTAGAGCAGGTGCATTTGCGAATACTGCTTTTCCCGGGGAGAAAATGTTACGGAAATCTTCGAGTCCTTCCTATAACTACTTCCAAAGATAAAACCGCGTTTGATTCGATTTTGGGATAGATTTTATGTTTGTTTATTTTGTACGATTCGATTGATTAGGGGAGATAAAAAATCTGTTAAGTCTTCAAAATCAATAATAAAGCAGTTTTGCAATGTAGACTTGCGGGGCATTCCAATATACAAAAAAAGAACTTATAATAATCAACACGAGAAACATTTTCATTGCAGAATGGAAAGAGGGCTACTGCAGGAATAAAAATGTTCTCGATGAAACAATTTATACTTTCCTCTCTCGATCCACTGTACATAATATCAACTAACCTGATGAAATCTGTAGTTTTAATCCTTATAGTAAAACAACACTTTTCCTGCAGTGATATCCGGAAGCATCCCTCCAGTGGTGTTCTTCAAAATAACTGTTCTGTAAATATGCAGCAAATCTCTAAAAAGTCGAGCATGGTGGAGTGCATTTTTAGCATTGTTGTAGGCTTTATGCCTGCAACAATGCTAAAGATGAACTCCACCAAGGACACTTCTGTAGGAATTTTTCAAATATTTACAGAACACATAATTTGAAGAACACGTACAGATAGATAGCTGCTTCCGAATATCTCATTATTTCTTCTTCTAGATAATTTAAAAGCTACAAAGACCTTAATGTTGTTATCGTGTTTATGTTATGGGTTTGCATATACATATCTTATGATGTTAGAATGTGTTACAGGACTTAGTTTAAGATTCTTAGCAGCGATACTTTTTGTAACTTGTAAGTTCTTTAATTATTCAAAGTCCCAATAAAAATAAAAATGACATCTATTATCTGAAAATGTTATACATAGATATGACTGTATTTTTCGGCAGCGTTAAACGTCTGCCAAGTCTACAAAATGTTTTTAACCCTTTTTTTTTATAATGTTGTGAAGTGGTCATACATACCTTAACAATCCTGCAGCACTTTTGACCACTTCACAACATTATGAAAACATGCTGCAGGATTGTTAAAGTATGTGTGACCATTTTTGGACATCATGAATGAAAGGGTTAAAGAAGTGACGTATAGGAAACCATGCCTTTGCGTAGTCTTCGTGAACTTTCGATACAGGCAAACGCTCCCTATAACAATCTGGTCGTTAAAATCATATATTTGTTTACAAGCAAATCTTTGAGACAGAATCTTTATTATGCAATAAAACATTTAGGATTTTAGGGACCGTCTCAAAAATTCGCTTAAATTCGCTTCACAATTCGCTTCATTCCAAATAATTTTCGAATTAATTAAATAATAAGCGAATTTAAGCGAATTTAAGTGAATTTTTGAGACGAACCCTTAGGTATCACATGGTTAACCTATGTTTTTACTGTGTATTTCTAGGTTGTTTACAAGTTGGTGCGTTGGTTGTGTATACAAATAAAATTGGTTTTGATGACAGATTAAGTTACGATTGGTCATACATACTTGGATGGTGTGCAGTGTTAACTACCTTTATAAGTGGTCTTGTTTGTTTTTGTAAATATGAACACAAAGAGATTCAGCATGAAAAGTTTGTTAATTCAATAAATTGAGATTGTAAAATATACAGACCATGAAACGTTTTCATAAATCATTTTTATCTTAGGAGAAGAACTTGACTTTGGGTTTATCTCAAAAATTAGTGATTTTTACCTCAGATGAAGTGTTATTGTGCATACAATGTATGCTTCATCTGAGATGAAAATTGACAAAAATGAAGAGAATTTATAAAGTGAATTTTTGAGACAGTTCCTTAGCTTACGCACAGTCTAAATCTACGACGACAACGCAGATTTCACCTTTGTGTATGTAGGCTACATTCTACCGATATAAAAAAAACCCCAACTAAAACGACTGTTTAGAGGATAGTTTCTGAAAACTGGAAATTCATCAGTACCTTAACTCTAGTTAAAGCAACCTCGTTTCCAGTGTCTCGTGTCACTACTCGTAACCCAGCTCTGAGTAGCGACAAGAAGCGCTAGGAACGAGGTTTACAATATATAAAAAAAAGAAAAAGAGTAGGTTTTATACGTTATTTTAAAACATTTATTTCTATATTCATAATCTGATCATCACCTATAAATTTTTGTTGTTTTTCCATTAGGATTCGTCTGAAAAATTCACTTAAATTCGCTTCATTTTCACCTCAGATGAAGTGTTATTGTACATACAAAGTATGCACAATAACACTTCATCTGAGACGAAATTGACAGGAATGAAGCGAATTTATAAAGCGAATTTTTGAGACGGCTCCTTAATGTTAACAAAATGGTCACACAAGCTTTAACAATCCTGCAGCAAATGTAGCTAAATAGTTAAAGCAGGTATGTCCATTGCATTTGACATTTTTTGTTCTATAACGTCATATAAAATGCCATCATAGTTCGTCATTAATATTCATACCATCATCTTCTCCATGGGCAACATCAAATATAATACTAACAGCAAAATATAATTGCCATATACCTTGTTTATAATTCTTATATTTTTTTCTCAAGAAAGTTAGAAATTTCTCTTCTATTGTTTTATTTTCCCATTCTTTTTGTACCTTTATACGATACTGTAGTTCTACAATAATAGAAAAAAGAATGCATAAAATAAGGTGCATAAGGGTTCAACTGAAAAATTTGTATAATTAATATGCACGAAGCACTGCATAAAAAATGATGTTTTACGTTAAGGATTTTATCAAGCAACCTGCTGAAATCTGGAGTAAAACTCCAGATTCCAGCAGGCTGGTTGATAAAATCGTTAAAGGACAACATAACCTTTCATGCAGTGAAGACCTTTTCAGTGATAAAAATGGTATGATTTGCAATATGATAAACCTTCCCAGACGGCACCTAATTTAAAAATGACTATGTAATAACACCATTGTGTTACTTAAACAATGCTGCAACATTGCTATTGTACTGAACGGATTAGTTGTCTTCTTTGCATCACAGCATTAGTTCAAATTCCCCTTAACACCTAGTGTACACAAAATGGTCACACATTTTTTAACAATCCTGCACCAAATGTAGCATGTATGTTCATTTAATTGGACACTAGGCATTATAGGGTTATCCTCCTAGGTTAAAGAAATTACGGAGGTTTAAAAGCCTTCGAGGCAACCAAAGTAATTACTCACTTTGGTTGTATATTTATATCAAAATTATGAAATTTTTTCTCCAAATATAGTGAGTCCTCTAATAACGAGTTATGCAATAAACCACCCTGCGTTTTTTAATATTATTTATTATCAATTTGCTAATATCTATCTTTTTATACTGGACTAGTATGCAAGGGGATTATAAGATGCAATAATCAACTTCCCTCAAACACTTTAAGCTCATCAATAAGATGGAGATCAGAAGTCATTAATTTCTGATAGCTTAACAAAGTGGCCATCTACTAACTATTAAAAGTTTATTAGCTTTAATCTCCATCTTGGTACTCTGCCTAGGTCTCAATCCTCTATCGCGAGCCGTAGCCTCGTTTTCATGCTAAATTTAAAACGTCAAAGCCGTCAAAGCCATCTCATTCAAAAGTGGAAATTTTCGATAATTTTTATAATAGAAAATATCTAAAAAAAAGGAGTGTCAATTTAGGGACCGTCCACAAAATTCGCATGGAAATTCGTATCAATTTTCGTACAGGAGGATTGTCTTTGTGCATACTTAGTATGCACAAAAACATTTCTTCTGCGATGAAAATAGTTCGTATTACTATAAGAATATTTTGGACGATCAATTTACCTGGATCAGATTCTAATAACTCTTCTTCAGTCTGTTCATTCCAAGAGGTGTTTAAATAAACATACATATAACATGAAGGTTTTTCACTGACAGTATACACAAGGTGTGTTTCATCACTAGGTAACCTATAAGTTTCATTTATTTTAACAGTTATATTTTCATCCAAATGGCTCACTATTACTTCACCACTTAATACTGTAAGATTCGCTTCAATTTCAGGTGCAATATAATTTTCTAAGAACAAACCAGGAAAATCAGCAACAAATACAATGTCTGTAGCGTTATTGTATTGAGTATTTATTGAATGAATTTCTTTTAATGTTTCACGCCATGGCGTTAATTCAACAAGTAAAGGGCGCAACCAAGTCGATTCTTCAAATGGTGACCATGGTGCGGTGACAAGATCCATATGGGGATCAAGCTATGAATAAGAAAATATCTTAAAAATGTTAAAAAAAAATTATTTTATTAATTCAACACAAAGTCCACAACATTCGTATCACAAATCATAAATTAACAAAAGAGATGTCTTTGTGCATACTAAGGGACTGCCCACAAAATTCGTATCAATTTTCATACAGAAGAAGTGTTTTGTGCATACTTTAGTATGCACAAAAACACTTCTTCTGTGATGAAAATGGTTCGTATTACTATATACGAATTTTGTGGACGGTCCCTAAGTATGCACTTTTTGAATGAAAATTAAAAACGAATTTCCATATGAATTCCATATGGCACGTCCTAAAGCGCATTCCGAGATAAAATTAGAGCAAACATTTTGACGATGGTACAATTTAAAACGTGGCATGTTGTAATTTTTAATCGAGTAACTACAGGTCGTGAAATGTGAAATGACTAATACCATGGGAAACAAACAACTTGAAATGACCGTGGAACATACAATGTGAAACACAAGCAAGTGGAGTTAATAAAATTATTAAAGGGAGTGACGGGACTTTCAGGTAGAAGAAAAAGCTACTTAAGATTTATTGATGCAAAATGGTCACACATACTTAAACAATCCTGCAGCATATGGCTGCAGGATTGTTACAGTATATGTGACCATTTTCGGATATCATGCAATAAAGGGTTAAGATTTAGCCATACCATCCTTTGTTGATATCTGTTATTTAATGATTTCCAAACGTCTACATATACTTGTGGTTCGCTAATCTCCAATTCTTTCATTTGTTTTAAACGTTCTGCTAAACATATTGCATATTGTTTCATCATATCAGGATGGGAAAATATACGATTAGATTCACTACCCATTGGGAAAAAAGCCTAAAAAAATAGTATGATCAAATTTGGTCCACAAAATTCATATGGACATTCGTATCAATTTTCATACAGAAGGAGTGTCTTTGTGCATACTTGGTATGCACAAAGACACTTCTTCTGTGATGAAAATGGTACGACAAATGATACGAATTTTGTGGCCGGTCCCTTCTTTACAGCGGTTTTAATAAGTCGATTTTGCTCTTTATCTATCTTTTACTTGCAAGTGTTATAACATAATAACATTTTTGATCAAAAAGAATTTCCAAATCATAAATCAGTACAGTACGATCAGTCGATCGAAAATAGGGTTACGTCTCACAAAATTCATTCTATTTCCATCGCACGAGAATACTCTTTATGTACAAAGACACTTTTTCTAAAGGCGAGGGGATAACATAATTTAGGGCTTGTCTCAAAAATTCGCTTAAATTCGCTTCACAATTTGCTTCATTGCTATTAATTTTCATCTCAGATGAAGTGTTATTATGCATACTTTGTATGCACAATAACACTTCATCTAAGGTGAAAATGAAGCGAATAATTGAGACGAACTCTTATAAAACGTATCAATTTTCACATAGAAGGAGTGTCTTTGTGGATACTTAGTATGTACAAAGATACTTCTTCTGTGATGAAAATGGTACAATCTGTGATTCGAATTTTGTGGATGATCTTACACCTGGTCGAAGATATTGTTTTTTATTTGTAATTTTATCTACGACTTTCACGACAACATGTTGTGTATTCCATGAGTGAATCATCATGTCCCATGAATAACCATATAAACCATTTGTCCAAGAATTGTAACCCTATATATTATAAGAAATTTTAAAAACAATGGTCAACTTAGTGATAAAAAGTCAATCAATTAAGCCAGATATGTTCTTAGTGTCCAACTAGAAAAATGTATCCTTATAAGAAGCCCTGCTGTTCTGCTCTCAGAAACATTTCTAAAAACTTATTATGCATAATATACATACATAGGGAAACAGGGGGATAGGGGGTAGGGCGGTCAAAGATAACCAAATCGAATTATTTTAATTTTCTGAACGATTTATTCCATTTCTCCTAAGAGAAATAAGAAACACAAAATTCGTATTATTGTCCTCAAGGGAGAAGTGTCTTTGTACTTATTAAGTATGCACAAATATGCTTTTCCTGCGTGAAAATTGATACATAACTACAGTAAACTCCCGGTAACTCGAACCTCCAAGGGACCAAAGAAAACAGTTCGACTTAATGAATGTTTGTGTTAAGCGAGGCTGATGTGCACTAGAAAAGCTTCAAAGAACCGAAGAAAATGGTTCGAGTTAACGCGAGTTCAAGTTATCCGAGTTCGAGTTACCGAGATTATACTATATATAGCAATTTTGTGCACGGTGCCTAGGAGCAAAAAACACCGAATAGAAGAAGAAAAAAATGTTACCTTTGTAATCGAATGTGACCATGGTAGAAAAAGTTGAACAAGAACATAAATACAGACTAAACAACTCATCAAACGCTGACGAAAATTTACAGACCATTTGGCTGCAACAACTTTTTTTCTACTGTGCACTTTTTTTACATTCCCAACATTCCCAACATCTAAACTACATACTTCATTTTCTTGTGGTTCATCCGTTGATGGTAAAAAGAGTTGTAGAAACCTCGGAAAATTATTAACAATAGTTTTTGGCCATTCAGGTGATGAAAATATTGGCATCATTGCCATACACATATATGAAAACATACCAATATTAAACATGATAGCATTCATAGTATGAAATGCATAACCAAATATAAAACCTAAATAAGATATAAATATACTATTACTTTAGAGTTTGTCTCAAAAAATTCATAAATCGTACCAATTTCATCTCAGATGAAGTGTTATTGTGCATACTTTGTATGCACAATAACACTTCATCTGAGGTGAAAATGAAAAGGTGAAAATCTATTGTACGCCCAAAGACACTTCATCTACATCTAGTTTTACTCCAGATTTCAGCAGGTTGCTTGATAAAATCCTTAACGTAAAACATGATTTTTTATGCAGTGATCTGAATGACAATTGATAGGAATGAAGCAAATGAATAAGGAGAAGTTTACATCACGTAACAGCAACATATCAAAACGAACAGTTTATGTTAGATTGTCACAGTAATCGAAATAAATCAGAAAAGCCACCATGGAAAAGTTGATTTTTCTATGAACAGGCACTACCTATTAAAATGGTTCATCAGGTTTATATAATATAAAAATATGTATAAAATACTCTTAAAATATTAACATTTCGATTCAGCCGATTAAGTTTGTAGCAGTATTGTTTTTGTATTTGTTGTTCCATACTTCGGTAATTTATAGATCAGATTTTTAGAAATTTCTATAATCTACAGGCTTGAAAAGCAATAAAATGTGGTTTTACGGGTATACCTTGGCAGGACTTACTTTGAAAGACAATTATTTTAAAATTTGCAGGTAAGAAGCTTACCGACTGAAATTATTTGTCTTAGTCTATTTGTGCGTTTCTTAATTGAATAATCATGATTTCATTAAATCGTAAAATCACGAAATCCTTAAACTAGATATTTTTGAAAAGCTAACATCAATTGGAAACGATAAATATCAGTTGCACACAAGGGAAATCAATAAGAAGCGTGCAAAAATTTAATGCTGCATTTAACTGGGTTGAGTACTCACTATTGGTGCCAGTGGAAGAGTACTAAACTTCAGTTCTACAAGTTCCCTGTTTGAATCCAGGTTATGGGAGAAAATTTTCACAAACGTCCTCTCATCCGAATGGGCTACTGAAGTCAATCTCTTTTATTAGTGTCGTAGATCATCTTTTACAAGGCAGAGGTATTACCGAGAGGTTAAAACGGCCAATCCCATTAATATTAGCCCTTTAGCGGTCGTCTTTAGATTCTTATGTTGGCGATTATGCTGACTATAGTTTATTTCAAACAGTTTTTGAAAACGTACTAAAT
>JAUCNQ010114701.1:0-11267 GCA_032352715.1 Bougainvillia muscus | reverse complement strand
GCTCGATATTTTAGAGATTTGTTACATATTTACCGAACAGATATTTTGAAGAACACCTCTGGAGGGATGCTTCCGTGAAGAGGAAGATAACTTTGTAGATATTCTATAAGAGGGGCTTATAAAAAAATCATGTTGTATTTTCTAATAAACACCCACCCCAAAAATCTCTGAAATTAATTAAACGCCCCTCTCTAATAAACCTCCAGTCAAAAAGTTGAAATATTAAATAAACGCCCCCGGCGAATATTAGAGCATTTACGGTAGACAATACAAACGAACGGTATACAGAAGTGCACGACTTCTCCCATCAGGGATTCATTATTAAAAATTCATAAATGGTACAAATTATTCGTCGGTACAAAGTTTGTACCGACGAAGTTTTTGCCGATATTTCATGCATGCAGTATGTTTAATGTTTGATATAAATAAAAAAATAAAAAAATAAAACAATAAAACAAAAAAACTAAGCTGTCCCATAATTATTGAAGAAAAGTAAACAATCCACATTTAAAAACATTTGAATAAGTAGTTATTGATGAGAAAAAGTTAACTGATTGACACATTTCAAACAATCTTTGATTAAATTTAAACTTTTTATTTACGGATAATTGATCCCTGCGTCCCATGACTACCCACGAAATCCCTGCACGGAGTACGAATTCATTATAATATTAGGGAGCTTAAGCACAGTCTAATCTACGACGGCAACGTAGAATTAGCCTTTGTGCATATAGGCTACTTGCATTCCATCCTGCAGGACGGAATGCAAGTAGCCTATATATACACAAAGGTAAATATCACGTTGTCGTCGTAGATTAGACTGTGCGTAAGCTCCCTATTGTTAGTTTAAAAGTCATAGAGGTTGAATTCAACTAGGACTGTGAAAAGATTGATGTCTTATCAAGCAACCTGCAGAACGCCAGGTTTCTTCAGGTCGGTTGATAAATTCATTAACCGATAACATCAATTTTCCAGTTGAATGAAAGGAAATGTTGAAAGCAAAATTCGTAAGGAGATCCGTATAAATTTTCATACAGAAGGAGTGTTTTCAGGGTGTCCAGCACTAATACAACATAAATTTCCCTGAGTTTCTTAGGTTTTCCAGGGCAAATACTAAAAAAATTCCCTGACATTTTTTAGCGGAGTGTCCTTTCATTCACAAAATTCTTATCCGAGAGATAGATTTCTTTTCAATGGGCGGCGGAACGAATCTAAAGTTTAGGGGGCTGATATTTAGTGACTTTATTTGCCATCGAATGGCGCCGAGAGAGAAATTTTTCGTTTTTTATCATTGCAGAACCCCGGAAAATGCATATTCTGAGCCAAAATGATTACCGGTGAGGAAACAAAGCCAGCGACACACAAAAATCATTTCATGCAGAAAAATATTTGACAGCAAGACATTCAAGATTCAATGAGTTTTCCCTGAGGGAAATTTTATTCCCTGAGTTTTCCGGGTTTTCCAGGTTGGTGGACACCCTGGATTTTGTGTATACTTAGTATACATTGTGCATACTTAGTATACACTGCGCATACTTAGTATGCACAAAAAGACTTCTTCTGTGATGAAAAGGGTTCGTATTACGATTCGAATGTTGTGGACGGTCCCTAAACAGGAATAGTCTCGTACAGTGGAGACCAGAAAGTAAACAAGAAACAAATAATGTGATTACCAATAAGTTATTACAGTATACAACTCAATGATTTACACAATATAGGATTTTTTTATAAAACACCATACCAGTTCAACTGTCTTTGTGCATACTTTGGTACGTATAAAGACACTTTCCCTGAGATGATGATGAAACTGTTTCTGTTGATTAAATTTGATTATTTCTTTTCGATTTCGTTTTATTTTATTTCCGTTCATTTATAAATATGTACTCCATCATAGAGATTATTGCATCAATACCATAATATAGCTTTACAATTTCAACTCAGGAGAAGAGTGTTTGATCATATACTTGAGGTTGTGTCCCTTTCCCCCATGGATAACACACAGTGTAACAGGTGAAGATACGACGGCCGTTTGTCCAATTTAATGTCTTTAAACATTCTTACCATAAGTGGCGGATTTCGACCTAGTCAGAGCTAACAAATGATCGATAGCCTTTAAAAGACTAACGACAATTTGGTCAACTATTAAAAATTAATGGGTTTTGCTCTCGTTTTTATAGGTTTTTATAGTTGTGACTAGGTTGAAGAATGTTCTGGTTCTGACTCTAACAAGGAAACTGTCATTTGGATTTCGTGGGAAACTGTCAATTTGTATAGTATACTATTTCTACTATCCATATCTTCATACAAGTAGCGAGAACTCTACATGATTCTTCACCAGTCATATTTGCAATGGACTGACCTACCCCAATATTTCATATTTCAAGGTGCTTTCAATCTTTCTTCTCGGACGATTGTGACTTTTCTGAGCTTTTAGTATATTCGCTCGCTTTATCCTTTGCAATATTTAAAAGTTGACCAACATCAGGCATCTAAGGATAAAGAAAATACATTGATATTGTAACGATTTTGTAATAAATACGCACTTTACTTTGAGACCATCCACAGAATTCGAATGGAAATTCGTATCAATTTTCATACAGAACGGTTTACAGCTGCTTTAAAGTGACTTGCATGGTGTGCACAAAAAATGGTGCGATTTGTGAAATCCATTAACTACTAAGGGTTTGTTTCAAAGTTCGTTTTAAAATTCGTATTACATCTCCCAGGATAATTGTGCGTATTTCATTTTTTAATATAATTTATAGTTTATTAGCATACATAGGCTGAAAATGCTTGAAATTTAAGCATAGGATAAGCTGAGTATGCTTATCCTATGCTTAAATTTCAAGCATTTTCAGCCTATGAGGCCTGTGAGCTGGAAAAAAGAAAAAAAAATTTTTAAGAATATAACATCTTCTCAAAAAACGTTTGTGAAAAAAAAAGAAAAAAAAGGAACAAAGTGAGTACGAAGAACATAAATGTCTTTTTAAACAAAAAATTTATCCAACATGTCAAAAATGTTTCGTATTTTGTAAGCATATCATAAGCATAAAATGTGGCTCAAATGAAAAAAAAATAAGCATATTGAGGCTGAACGGTGTATGCACTAAGACAGTTCTTCTGAATAGAAATTTCTAAGAAATTCCTTCGGAAAAATTTAACCAATCACAGAAGCCATGACAGTTCATTACGCCCGCAACGATTTTCCATGTAAACGAGTCCTATCCCGATTTTCGTGCAATGTAATAAAACTTTGAAACAAATAACCTTGAGACAGCGTTAAAAAAATGTTTCATACTATTTGCAGGGTGGGTAAAAACTACTCTTGAATTGATAAATAGAAAAACATCAGAATATATAACATTACTTCTCTAGCCTCCCTTGACTTTAGGACTCATCTAAAAATTTGCTTTAAAATTCTAATTCCTTCCTATCAGTTCTCATTTAGATGACACTTCATGATACTTCATCTGAGATGAAAATGAGAACGGTTTGTAAAACAAATTACAGCAAATTTTACCAACTTACAACATAATTTTGTGATAAGTACACACCAAACACTCCACCTGCTGTCAAGCCAGTCTAAAATATTAGATACATCTTCATTAGGGAAAGGGATACTCATTATGTTTACAATGAATTATTAGTATTTTTTCTCAATCCCTATAAGTTGCATCAGAGACCATACCACAAAATTCATACAGAAATTCGTATCAATTTCCATTCAGAAGAAGTGTCTTTGTGCATACTTATGGTATGCACAAAGAGGCTTCTTCTCTGATGAAAATGTTTCAATTTGTGATACGAATTTTCTAGGTAGTCCTCAGAAAATCCAATTTCTCCACCGCTGTACAGGAGCAAGTGAAAAGGGTTAAAATAATAGCAAAAAAATATTAAGTCAACTCATGCATATTGCTGTGGTTGATTAAACTCTATTAAATCAAATTTAACCTATCAAACTTTTTATCTATCAAAATATTATCAAAATTAAATCTAGTTTGGTAAGGGACGGTGCACAAAATTCGCTTTAATACGCTTTACAAAATCGCTTCATTTTCACCTCAGATGAAGTGTTAACAATAACATTTCATCTGAGATTAAAATTAATAAGAATGAAGCGAATGTATGAAGTGAATTTTTGAGACGGTTCCTAAGCACCGAAATATAGCAGTTCTTTATCAACAATAGTACCATTCTTTTATGCCTTAGTGGTGGTAAAAAATTCTTCAGAGACGAAAATTCGATTTTCAAAGAATTTTACGAATGGTTTCTTACTTACCAGAAGAGAAACCATCTTTCCAACATTTGAGCTACTCATATTTTTATAAACTATTGACAAAAAAAAAGATAATCGAACACCATTTACCCCTATGGGGCCAAACACTTAGAAGTCGTCTCAAATATTCGCTTCATGAAATAGTACGATTTTTTCATAAATTCGCTTCATTTATATCAATTTTCATCTCAGATGAAGTGTTATTGTGCATACTTTGCATGCACAATAACACTCCATCTGAGGTGAAAATGAAGCGAATTAAAGCGAATTTTTGAGACGTCTCCTTATATATTAATTGGTATGGAAATTCGTATACATTTGAATTCTTCAGTCGTGAAAATAGTACAATTAGCAGCAGAAATCTTTTGTAGACAGTCCCTAATGAAATAAGAAACTTGTACGACAGAGAAACGTATCGGCACTTAGAAGTGATAAGGGAGCGTCAACTATGGAATTCATATCAATTTTCATAGAGGAGTGTCTTTGTGCATACTTAGTATGATAATGATATGATTTACAATACAGATTGAGATTTGGTGGACAATGGTCTCTTAAGAGGTGTCCCTGGTAAATCGTATAAAACTTTCGTATCAAATTTACCCAAGGAGAAGAAATCAATTACAGAGATCCCTCAGAAGCTGTTATCACTAATCTTTAAGTCCTAGATTTAATTAAATTTCACCATTTCACTTCAGTTTAATTCAAACAACTTTAGGGTCTATTCTAGAACAGGAGGCCAGCAATTTTTATGTAAAATAGCCCTAAAAAATAACTATAGTTCTCAAAGAAAACAAGGTATTTTCAGATGGGCACAATCACTATTGAAATTCAAGGGGCAGCGTCAGAATAGCAGACCCTTCAAAGGCGACCAGGGCTCAGTTGTTCGAAAGTGGATTAATCTCATATTCGCTTAATCCAGTTTTAAAACTGACTTTAACCAATCAGAATTGATTTCTAATCAATTCTGAATGGTTAAAGTAGATTTAATACCAGATTAAGCTAATCCATATTTAATCCAGTTTCGAGCAACTGGACCCAGACATATAGCCGCAGTAGGCAAATGCTCTACAAAAAAGTAAAGTTGGTGTGAGCTTGATCCTCACTACTGCTAGTGAGTGCCAGAATATTCCGTGCCCTGTATAACAAATAGTGGAACTAGATCCCTATCTAACTCTCGTATGTGAAATGACATACTGAAATTAAATTAAATTCTGCAAGTACTAAAACAGTGACTACCTAGGACTATCCAGGAACACCCTAGATTTCCAAGGAACGTTATTGGTTCTTCTTTATCGACTTTAAACCATTACCAGGCCTCGACAAATATATTGTCACTGCGTCCGATCGCGCAACTATGAGAATAAAATGACATCATTGAATCAATCAAACGAATTTTTCCACAGAAAAGTAATTCTGTATTGCTTGAAAAAATTCATGCACACAATGATTTGGGCGTATGTGAATTTTTTTTGCGCGCCTGGTGACAATCGTGTGCCCAATTTTTCGAGGCCAGATATTTCTTCAGATTTGATGCTTTAGATATAGCTATTTTTTACTTTTATTCATGAAGAAGAAAAAATTTAAGAACACTTTATGTTTGCACTGAATACCCTGGGTGGCGCTTCTCTCACTGTATTAAGGAACATCTGCGGCATAATGGCAAAATCCGTGGGATATTATGATTCCCTCGCTATGTTTACTGTAGCATTATGCGCAAGTATTGAGTTCCCACACTAGGCCGGGGTGTTCCCAGCGTAGTCCGGCGTTGTCCCAGGTAGATAGTCACTGTTTTAGTACGCACGTATTAAATTGCTAAGGTTTTGCTGTTAATATAAAGAAAAGAAACACACTTTCAGAAAAACTAATACTGCACAGAAATCATTCCTATTCTTGAGGTTAAGAGTCGTCCACAAGATTTGTATCAACTTTCATGAAGAAAGAGTATCTTTGTGTATACTTGGTATAACAAACGTATGGAATTTTACAATATAATGTAACACTCGATAATACATGAATAGCTCATTTAAAACAGTACAAAATATATTTAAGGCAAACAATACATACAAAAGTGATAAATACAAATAAATTATTGTCTGATTATTGCTTCAGCATATACTTTAAGGTAACATTCCTTTGCGGGAAGAAATTTTTGCGTGAAAAAAAACCTGTAAAAAATTTAACTTTGCAGGAATAAATTTTTGGGTATGGACAATTTTGGAAAGGTTTCATGCAACAAGCTTTCACTTGTGATGATAATATTTAGACTTTCACGAAACTGACCAGCAACCGTGAAAACGAAAATTCTTCCTGACAAAATATGTTACCTCAAAGTATAATAACTGCTAAAAAAAATTTCTTCCTATCTTGAGAAATTGCATATCAAAAAAATTAAATAAAAATAAATTACCCTTTGACCAAATTTCAAGAATTTCAAAGATTTACAAATAATAAAAACAAGCACATATTAATGTTTAAGAAAAACATTTCAAAAAATGTTGGTAGATAACTTCTCTAGTATTTTGCCATATTAACTTCCACATAAATGCCTAAAATTTGAACAACAATTGTCAAAACTAGAATAGAATAACCAAACACAAAATTGCTAGTAAAGATGGTATCAAAAACTTGTCGGCTAAGATATAAAAATGGATTGTTTTGTTGAGTTTCATCTCAAAATTCTTTTCACAAATTCTTTCATATTCATTGCCATAGTATACATACAAAATATGCACATAGACACTTAGTTTAAATGAAAATTGTTGTGAATGGAACAATTTTATGGTTTCAACATTCATGGGTGGTCACTATAAACCACAAATAATGAAAAAACCACACTTGAACAGTGGGTGGTTACTTTATTAAACCATAAATATTAGAAAGAACCACACTTCACCTGATCCCTATTTATGTTCGTTGGTTAAATAAACTAATGTATGAAATTTATAAATATAATATAAAATAATAACCAAATGATTGTGGAAACTGTCTCAAATATTCGCCATACAAATTCGCTTTATTCAGTTTTCATTCAGAAGGAGTGTCTTTGTTCATACTTTATATACACAATGACACTACTTCTGAGATGAAAATGAATCGATTTCTTTGTGGAATGCATAAAAGACGAACCATGAGGTTATTTTAAATAGTACAAAATGCAAACAATAAATACAAAAGTAATTAAATACAAAAAATATCCACTTCCTGATCAGTTCATGATATTAATTGCTAAAAACCTGTTCATACTATCCTGAGCTGAAACCATGTATTTGTATCAGTAATTGCCTTTCAACACAAACAAAACTTAGTAAAATAGTAAGAAATATGTTTATTTGAAAGCATTTCCAATAACCCTGTATTGCAAACCATACCAGTTTTATCTCTAAAAAATACACTTCTTTGTGTCACTAAAAATGTCCTTACAAAATGTGTGGATGTTCCCTTACATTGGTTGATTGGTTGAACATGCTGTTAACCAATTATTAGGAAATGTCCACAAAAATTTTATGGAAATTCCCACGAATCTTCCTTCTGAATATCTTTACGTCATTAAAATGGTATGGTTTACGTGATGAAAATGAAGCTATATGCAATATATGTAGTTTTTCGATAGTACCTTATGTAGAAATTTATGCAAGAAATGAATGAATGATTTCACTAATTTGGAAATGTGTAAAATCGCATCTGGGTACTGTTTTAACGCAGTGAAAATTCACGTGATTAGTAATTAACATGAATGTTTCAACTTTTGCTATCTTTAGGTTGGTTTAGGTCTATGGCGGACATTAACATGGTTTTAAATAACACAAAATTTTCAATTCGTGTTAATTAATGTACCGCGTTAATTTTGTGTAATGGTATATATATATATATAACATATAGATGTAAAATTAGTTAGTCCTTAATAATAGCTGCACCTGCCATTTGAGATGTACAGAAATGGTTGAATATTTAAAAAAATAGTCTTGACTTTAATTGACTTCCATAAATCACTTAGAAACTGTCCCCAAAATTTGTATCGCAACTCATCATACCATTTGTGCAGGCTAAGTCACAAAGATACAAAGTTTATAACGAATTTTGACGACTATTCCTTATCAAATTATTTATGTTTAAACAAGCTAGTCTCTTGTTTAGCTGTATGGCTTGAAACAGATAAGCTTTGAAAAAAGTTTGCATAAAACTCCATAATATAACCACATAAAAACCATACAGGAGCATAACTAAGTGTAATTAATCCATAAAAATGGTGGTCATGATCTGAATAATCCCAAGGACATGCAGCGAATAAGGACAAAATTAAGCCGGATAAAAACTCCCAGGAGAATATCAATAAAATATAAAACAGTCCTCTAATGAATATGTGTTTACCCTTTAAATAATTTAAATATAAATATTCAGCCATGAAACTGCCAACACCATACAAGAAAAATGTATACAATGATGTGTGTCCAATTAGCTTTGGATTAAAACTAACATAGTATAAATCATGCACACATGTGAAAACAACTTCATCAATAAACCCATGAATACCATAAAAATAGAAGCGATAGTACCAAGGTAAACCCATTAAATGTTAATGTTTTAAGTACAGTAGGTATACATTTATCAAATCTAAGAAAACAAAAGATGTTAAAAAAATTATAAACCAACGGTATTCTTTCCTACACTCCTAAACATAAATTAACTGATAATATGCTAAACAGATGCACATGATGGCTCAAAATGCCCCTGGTTTGAAAATCGCACTCATGTCCTGTCCTTCTAGAATATCCCCTTGTCGTTATTGTTACTTAGATTCGTCTTAAATATGATTGTTATATATATAAATCGTTTTAACGTCGCTATTGCTACCCATACCAATAACAGCCTAAAGTAAACAACATGACGAAGTGAAAAATATGAGACTGCATAGAAGCATAGCGAAAGAATTAAATGCAGGTTTTAACAGGAATTTACGTAAGCCATAAATCGAACCCGTATGGAACCAGAATGATCGTTACTGTAAAATTTCCAGGCCTGAGTTTTACAAACCTCGTGTTTTGCGCTCATTGAAAGAAAAATGCCTCAAGTGAAACGTTTAATTTGAGGAAAAATTTCACAGGCCATGGGTCCGAACTCAGGCCGGTGGCTTACTTGATGGCTTTTCGTACAGTTTTCGGTCTGTCTTTTTTATTAGAAAACTGTATTAAGTTTGAGCACTGATTTTGGGCACTTGGAAGTTCAGAATTTTCTACTCCCACCGCTCAATCGCCGAGTGCAGCCAATCAGACAGACAGGGTAATTAAGCGAATTCGCTTGCTTCCTTGCTTGCACGTGCAATGAATGTGATTTTATAATTCGTTTCGTTATCGTTAGATGGTAGATAGTCCCACAGTAGATACACCCGCAGATAACCCTGCGCTGCACACACTCTCTAAATTAAAGTGTAGCAGCGGTATTATAAAATTTAAGTAGGTTAGTTTGCACACATAAGGTCGCCGACATTGGAAAAGTAAAAAAACGAAAACGAATTTTACAATCACTTAAAAAGGCAACAGAAGAAGTTTTGGGTTATAACTTCGATATGCATGAACGAAATCAGACGATCTTTTGCCTTGGAAATTATTGGAAGTTGACAAAGATATCGAGGTTATTTATAGCTATATAGCCAGCACACGATTTTATCTTAGCTGCCGTTACGAGTGAAAACCTTTTTTCATTTGTCTATTTATAGGCGACTGATCGCTTAAATAGACAAACAATAATCGCCTAAATAAGCGATTCACCTATTTTAGCGGTGTTTACCCTCCACATCCGTTTCGGCGCGGCGAAGCTTCTAACGAAGCAGAAGAACGAATTAAGCTTATTTCAGAAAGTTTAGTCGACACTTGTATTTTTTTTTTTACTAAAGTTATGGTTGGAGTAAAATTAATTTTTGTACTTGTATATATATACTACCCTAAAGAACAAATACATATAATGTTACTACTTTCTTTCCGGGGTTTTTTCTGTTCTTTCTTTTTTCTTTGGTTATAATATCTTTTATAATGTTCATAACAAAATCATAACCATACCGTCTTATTAACCTCTTGTTTAAATGTCCATAACATAATCATAACCATAACGTCTTTTTAACCTCTTTGTTTAAATGTCCATAACATAATCATAACCATAACGTCTTTTTAACGTATTTGTTTAAATGTCCATAACATAATCATAACCATAACGTCTTTTTAACATCTTTGTTTTAAGCATGAAGGGAAGACTGGATATCTGGATCATTTACCATTATGTTATTAATAAGTAAATTTGTTACTGGGTTACGCTTAGCAGATTTATTGTCAATTAGGGAGTTAATTTCTTTCCAAATCTTTTTTGAATTACATATATTGAAGGTAAAAAAATATTGATAATAATTATTTTTGCTAGTTCGACATAAATCAACAATAAGATTGCAATAACGTTTATATTTAAATTCAAGGAGTATTTTGATATTCATAGTGGCTAGCCCGGAAAATCACAAGGACATATAATCAGAAGATTATTTCCACCGGGGGCCACTTAACAAAAAAGAACAAAAAAGAATAAAGCTAAAAGGGGAACCTCCCAGACAGCCCAAGGTACATTAACAGAATAAAAAATATTATATATATGGTATGCAAGAATGTTAATAAAAAAGAAAATGAAAATTAAACAATCTCCTTTATAATTTGCCAAAATGGCTAGAAAGAGAAGTCTTTAATGTGAGTAGACTCTCGACACAGGACACATGGTCAGGCAAGTCGTTCCATACTTTTGCAGCTCGGAATCCAAAAGTGTTTTTCCCAAAGTCTGTATTAACCATGGGAAGAGTGATCCTGTTATTAGAAGTTCCTCTGGTATGGTGACTATGTTATGAGTATGACTGTGTTTAGTCAGATTGATTTTAGAGCATAGTAATCAGGAGCATTTTGACTCATGGCTTTGAAAACTAGAACTGCATCATTTTTGTGTAGCAGATCTTCGACAGACA
>JAUCNQ010114690.1:0-11268 GCA_032352715.1 Bougainvillia muscus | reverse complement strand
TTTTCAAAAGGTAAATAATATCCGCTTTCTAGAATATTTAAAACAAAATTGGAAGCTTTTAAATCGTTTTTCCAAAAATTTAAACGCTTTGAAATTTTCCCGGCCACTGAACAATTCTCTTGAAAACTGGATGTGTCAACCTCAAAATCTCTCTTTGCAGATAAATCATTGACTTCAGAAGTTGCAAATGTATTAAAATGTAGATTTTTAAATTCGACCATCTCTACTCCGATTAGTCGCTTGTATAGGATGTTTCTGTTAGACTACTCTGCCAACAACAACGGCAGCTGGCTGTAAGCTTCCAATCCAAGTGGCTTTACACTATGCCAGGAATCAAAGTATTAGTTTTCCCCTACAACTAAAGTTGATACAATTCCTTCCCCTGGGATCATGAAATTCCCCCTGAATTTTTAAAATTACCGAAAGAGTCTTCCCAAATTGTGGTTGTAGAGGTAGAAAATATCTGCAATCGAAGGAGTATACATCTGCACTAGTGTTTTTGTTGTTGCATCGGATGATTTCTGTTAGACTAGTCTGCCAACAACAACGGCAGCTGGCTGTAAGCTTCCTATGCAAGAGGCTTTGCACTATGCCAGGAATCAAAGTATTAGCCATAGAAAGGAGGATTACTGCCTCTCTGTATAATATGTGTGAATGAAAAGGCATTGAGAACTCTATAAGGAACTAAGTGGTGGTCTATTTTAATTTATCCGGACTCGAAGAAGTACTTTTCGTGTTTATTTGCTAAGGAAACGGATCTGATAAGTAAATAAAGTTAGCCTTAAGTGAGCCGAGTTTTCTCCTACTACTAATGTTGACACAATTCCTTCCCCTGGGATAATGAATTTTCCCCTCAGTTTTTAAAATTGCCGAAAGAGTCTTCTCGAATTGTGGTTGTAGAGGTAGGATGTATCTGCAATCGAAGGGGTGTACATATCCACTATTGTTTTTGTTGTTGCATGTATAGGAAGCTTTCTGTTAGATTAGTATACCAACAACAACGGCAGCTGGCTGTAAGTTTCCAATCCAAGCGGCTTTGCACTAGGCCAGGAATCAAAGTATTAGCCATTGTAAGCATGATAACTGCCTCTCTGTATAATTTGTGTGAATGAAAAGGCATAGGGAACTCTATAAAGAACTAGGTGGTGGTCTGTTTTAATTTATGCGGACTCGAAGAAGTACTTTTCGTGGCTATTTGCTAAGGAATCGGATCTGATAAGTAAATAAAGTAAGCCATATGTGACCCGAGTTTTCCTCTACTGCTAAAGTTGATACAATTCCTTCCTCTGGGATCATGAAATTCCCCCTCAATTTTTAAAATTGCCGAAAGAGTCTTCCCAAATTGTGGTTGAAGAGGTAGAAAATATCAGCAATCGAAGGAGTATACATCTGCACTAGTGTTTTTATGTTGTATAGGAAGCTTTTTGTTAGACTAGTCTGCCAACAACAACGGCAGCTGGCTGTAAGCTTCTAATCCAAGTGGCTTTGCACTATCCCTGGAATCAAAGTATTAGCCCAAGAAAGCAGAAAAACTGCCTATCTGTATAATTTGTGCGAAGGAAAAGGCACTTATAACTCAATAAGGAGCTAGGTCGTGGTCTGTTTTAATTTACTTGGACTCGAAGAAGTACTATTTGTGGTTATTTGCGAAGGAAACAGATTTGATAAGTAAATAAAGTTAGCCATATGTGAACCGAGTTGTCCTCTACTACTAAAGTTGACATGATTCATTCCCTTGTAATCACGAAAATCCCCCTAATTTTTTAAGATTGCCGAAAGACTCTTCCCAAATTGTGGTTGTAGAGGTAGAAAGTTTCTGCAATCGATGGCGTATACATCTCCACTAGTGTTTTTGTTGTTGCATAGGATGCTTTCAGTTAGACTAGTCTGCCAACAACAACGGCAGCTGGCTGTAAGCCTCCTATGCAAGTGGCTTTGCACTATGCCAGGAATCAAAGTATTAGCCATGGAAAGGAGGATTACTGCCTCTCTGAATAATATGTGTGAATGAAAAGCCATTGGGGACTCTATAAGGAACTAGGTGGTGGTCTGTTTTAATTTATCCGGACTCGAAGAAATACTTTTCGTGGTTATTTGCTAAGAAAACGGATCTGATAAGTAAATAAAGTTAGCCAAATGTGACCCGAGTTTTCCCCTACTACTAACGTTGATACAATTCCTTCCCCTGGGATAATGAAAATCCCCCTCATCTTTTAAAATTGCCGAAAGATTCTTCCCAAATTGTGGTTGTAGAGGTAGAAAATATCTGCATTTGAAGGCGTATACATTTGCACCAGTGTTTTTGTTGTTGCATAGGATGCTTTCTGTTAGACTAGTCTGCCAAAAACAACGGCAGCTGGCTGAAAGCTTCTGATCCAAGTGGGTTTGCACTATGCCAGGAATCAAAATATTAGCCATAGAAAGGAGGATAACTGCCTCTCTGTATAATATGTGTGAATGAAAAGGCATTGGGAACACTATAAGGAACTAGGTGGTGGTCTGTATTAAATTATCCGGACTCGAAGAAGTACTTTTCGTGGTTATTTGCTAAGGAAACAGATCTGATAAGTAAATAAAATTAGCCATCTGTGACACGAGCTTTCCCCTACTACTAATGTTGACACTGGGATCATGAAATTCCCCCTCATTTTTTAAAATTGCCAACAGTGTCTTCCCAAATTGTGGTTGTAGAGGTAGAAAGTATCTGCATTCGAAGGGGTATACATCTCCACTAGTGTTTTTGTTGTTGCATGTATAGGATGCTTTTTGTTAGACTAATCTGCCAACAACAACGGCAGCTGGCTGTAAGCTTCCTATGCAAGTGGCTTTGCACTATGCCAGGAATCAAAGTATTAGCCATACAAAGCATGATAACTGCATCGCTGTATAATTTGTGTAAATGAAAAGGCATTGGAAACTCTATAAGGAACTAGATGGTCGTCTGTTTTAATTTACTCGCACTTGAAGAATTACTTTTCGTGGTTATCTGCTAAGGAAACGGATCTGATATGTAAATAAAGTTAGCCATATGTGACCAAGTTTTCCCCTACTACTAAAGTTGACACTGGGATCATGAAATTTCCTCACATTTTTTAAAATTGCCGAAAGTGTCTTCCCAAATTGTGGTTGTAGAGGTAGAAAGTATCTACAATCGAAGGGGCATACATCTCTACTAGCGTTTTTGTTGTTGCATGCATAGGATGCTTTCTGTTGGACTAGTCTGCCAACGATAACGGCAGCTGGCTGTAAGCTTCTAATCGAAGTGGCTTTGCACTACGCCAAGAATCAAAGTATTAGCAAAAGAATGTAGGATAACTGCCTCTGTGTACAGTTTGTGCGAAGGAAAAGACAGTTAGAACTCAATAAGGAACTTGGTCGTGGTCTGTTTTAATTTAATCGGACTCGAACAAGTACTATTTTTTGTAATTTGCTAAGGCACCAGATCTGATAAGTAAATAAAGGTAGCCATATGTGACTCGAGTTTGTCTGCTACTACTAAAGTTGACATGATTCCTTCCACTGGAATCATGGAATTCCCCCTCGTTTTTTAAAATGGCCGAATGAGTTTTCCCAAGTTGTGGTTGTAGAAGTAGAAAGTATTTGCAATCGAAGGTGTATACGTATCCACTAGAGCTTTTGTTGTTGCATGTATAGGATGTTTTCTGTTAGTTTAGTTTGCCAACAACAACGGCAGCTGGCTGTAAGCTTCTAATCCAAGTGGCTTTGCACTATGCCAGGAAACAGAGTATAAGCCACAGAAACAAGGATAACTGCCTTTCTGTATAATTTGTGTAAAGGAAAAGGCATTGGGAACTCTATAAGGAACTAGGTGGTGATTATTTTAATTTACTCGGACTCGAAGAAGTAAAGTTTGTTGTTATTTGCTAAGGAAACTGATCTGAAAAGTAAATAAAGTTAGCCTTAAGCGAGCAGAGTATTCTCCTACTACTAAAGTTGACACAATTCCTTCCACCGGAATCACGAAATTTCCCCTCATTTTTTAAAATAGCCGAGAGAGTCTTCCCAAATTGTGGTTGTAGAAGTAGAAAATATCTGCAATCGAAGCCGTATCCATCTGCACTAGTTTTTTTGTTGTTGCAAAGGATGCTTTCTGTTCGACTAGTCTGCTAACAACAACGGCAGCTGGCTGTAAGCTTCTAACGGCTTCGCACTATGCCAGGAATCAAAGTATTAGCCATAGAAAGCAGGATAACTGCCTCTCTGTATAATTTGTGTGAATGAAAAGGCATCGGGAACTCTACAAGGAACTAGGTGGTGGACTGTTTTAATTCATCCGGACTCGAAGAAGTACTTTTCGTGGTTATTTGCTAAGGAAACATATCTGATAAGTAAATAAAGTTAGCCAAATGTGACCCGAGATTTCCCTTACTACTAAAGTTGATACAATTCCTTATCCTTGGATCATGACATTCCCCCTCAATTTTTAAAATTGCCAAAAGATTCTTCCCAAATTGTGGTTGTAGAGGTAGAAAATATCTGCAATCGAAGACGTATACATCTGTACTAGTGTTATTGCTGTTGCATAGGATGCTTTCTGTTAGACTAGTCTGCCAATAACAACGGCAGCTGGCTGTAAGCTTCTAACTCAAGTGGGTTTGCACTATGCCAGGAATCAAACTATTAGCCATAGAAAGGAAGATAACTGCCTGTCTGTATAATTTGTGAGAAGGATAACGCATTTAGAACTCTATAAGGGACTAGGTCGTGGTCTGTTTTAATTCAATCGGACTCGAAGAAGTACTATTTGTGGTTACTTGCTAAGGAAATAGATCTGATAAGTAAATAGGGTTAGCCACTAGGTCGTGGTCTTTTTTAATTCACGCGGACTCGAAGAAGTACTATTTGTGGTTATTACCTAAGGAAAAATATCTGATAAGTTACTAAAGTTAGCCATATGTGAGCCGAGTTGTCCTCTACTACTAAAGTTGACACGCATTGGCAATCGAAGGCGTATACATCTCCACTAGTGTTTTTGTTGTTACATGTATAGGATGCTTTAGGTTAGCTTAGTCTGCCAACAACAGCGGCAGCCGGCTGTAAGCTTCTAATCCAAGTGACTTTGCACTATGCCATGAAACAAAGTATTACCCAAAGAAAGCAAGATAACTGCCTGTCTGTATAATTTGTGCGAAGGAAAAGGCATTGGGAATTCTGTAAGGAACTAGGTCGTGGTCTGTTTTAATTTACTCGGACTCGAAGAAGTACTACTTGTGGTTATCTGCTAAGGAAACAGATCTGATAAGTAAATAAAGTTGGCCATATGTGACCCGAGTTGTCGCCTACTACTAAAGTTGACACGATTCCTTTCCCTCGAATCACGAAATTCCCCCTCATTTTTTAAAATTGCCGAAAGAGTCTTTCCAAAACGTCGTTGTAGAGGTAGAAAGTATCTGCAATCGAAGGCATATACATCTCCACTAGTATTTTTGTTGTTGCATGTATAGGATGCTTTATGTTAGTTTAGTCTGCCAACAACAACGGCAGCCGTCTGTAAGCTTCTAATCCAAGTGACTCTGCACTATGCCATGAATCAAAGCATTAGCCAAAGAAAGCAAGATAACTGCCTGTCTGTATAATTTGTGCGAAGGAAAAGGCATTGGACACTCTATAAAGAACTAGGTCGTCGTCTGTTTTAATTTACTCGGACTCGAAGAAGTACTATTTGTGATTATTTGCTAAGAAAACTGATCTGATAAGTAAATAAAGTTAGCCATATGTGACCCAAGTGGTTTCCTACTGCTAAAGTTGACACGATTCCTTTCCCTAGAATCACGAAATTCCCCCTCATTTTTTAAAATTACCGAAAGAGTCTTCCCAAATTGTGGTTGTAGAGGTAGAAAGTATCTGCAATAGAAGGCGTATACATCTCCACTAGTGTTTTTGTTGTTGCATGTACAGTAAGCTTTCTGTTAGACTAGTCCGCCAACAACAACGGCGCCTGGCTGTAAGATTTTAATCCAAGTTTCTTTGCACTATGCCAGGAATAAAAGTATTAGCCAAAGAAAGCAGGATAAGTGCCTCTCTGTATAATTTGTGCAAAGGAAAAGGCATTTAGAACTCTATAAGGAACTAGGTCGTGGTTTGTTTTAATTCAATCGGACTCGAAGAAGTACTATTTGTGGTTACTTGCTAAGGAAGTAGATCTGATAAGTAAATAAGGTTAGCCACTAGGCCGTGGTCTTTTTTTATTCACACGGACTCGAAGAAGTACTATTTGTGGTTATTACCTAAGGAAAAAGATCTGATAAGTTACTAAAGTTAGCCATATGTGAGCCGAGTTGTCCTCTACTACTAAATTTGACACGATTCTTTCCCCTAAAATCACGAAATTTCCACTCATTTTTTGAAATTGCGGAAAGAGTCTTCCCAAATGTTGGTTGTAGAGGGAGAAAATATCTGCAATCGAAGGCGTATACATCTCCACCAGTAATTTTGTTGTTGCATATATAGGATGCTTTCTGTTAGTTTATTCTGCCAATAACAACGGCAGCTGGCTGTAAGCTTCTAACCCAAGTGACTTTGCACTATACCAGGAATCAAAGTATTAGCCAAAGAAAGCAGGATAACTGCCTCTCTGTATAATTTGTGAGAAGGATAACGCATTTAGAACTCTATAAGGGACTAGGTCGTGGTCTGTTTTAATTCAGTCGGACTCGAAGAAGTACTATTTGTGGTTATTTGCTAAGGAAAAAGATCTGATAAGAAAAAAAAAGTTAGGCACTAGGTCGTGGTCTGTTTTAATTCGCTCGGACTCGAAGAAGTACTCCTTTTGGTTATTTGCTAAGGAAACAGATCTGATAAGTAAATAAAGTTAGGCACTAGGTCCTGGTCTGTTTTAATTCACTCGGACTCGAAGAAGTACTATTTGTGGTTATTTGCTAAGGAAAAAGATTTGACAAGAGAAAAAAAGTTAGCCATATTTGATTCGCAAGTTGTCCCCTAAAATAATAGGTGACACGATTCCTTCTCCTGGAATCCTGGAATCCCGAAATTCCCCCTCATTTTTTAAAATTGCCGAAAGAGTCTTCCCAAATTGAGGTTGTAGATGTAGAAAGTTTCTGCAACCGAAGGCGTATACATCTCCACTAGTGTTTTTGTTGTTGCATGTACAGGAAGCTTTCTGTTAGACTAATTTGCCAACAATAATGGCAGCTGGCTGCAAGAGTCTAATCCAAGTGGCTCTGCACTATGTCAGGAATCAAAGTATTAGCCAAAGAAAGCAGGATAAGTGCCTCTCTGTATAATTTGTGTGAAGGAAAAGGCATTTAGAACTCTATAAGGAACTAGGTCGTGGTCTGTTTCAATTTACTCCGACTCGAAGAAGTACTATTTGCGGTTATTTGCTGATGAAACGGATCTGATAACTAAATAAAGTTATACACCCCTACTACTAAAGTTGACACGATTTCTTCCCCTGGAATCTCGAAATTTCCACTCATTTTTTAAAATTGCCGAAAGAGTCTACCCAAATTGTGGTTGTAGAGGTAGAAAGTATCTGCAATCGAAGGCGTATACATCTGCATTAGTATTTTTGTTGTTGCATGTACAGGATGCTTTCTGTTACACTAGTTTGCCAACAACAACGGCAGCTGGCTGTAAGTTTCTAATCCAAGTCGCTTTGCACTATGCCAGGAATCAAAGTATTAGGCAAAGAATGCAGGATAACTGCCTCTCTGTATAATTTGTGCGCAGGGAAAGGTATCTAGAACTCTAAAAGGGACTAGGTCGTGGTCTGTTTTAATTCACTCCGAATCGAAGAAGAACTATTTGTGGTCATTTGTTAAGAAAACAGATCTGATAAGTATATAAAGTTAGCCACTAGGTCGTGGTCTGTTTTAATTCACTCGAACTCGAAGAAGTACTATTTGTGGTTATTTGCTAAGGAAACAGATCTGATAAGTAAATAAAGTTAGCCACATGTGACCCGCATATTGTCCCCTACTACTAAAAGTGACACGATTCCTTCCCTTGGAATCATGAAATTATTCCCTCATTTTTTAAAGTGACCAAAAGAGTCTTCCAAAATTGTGGTTGTACAGGTAGAAAGTATCTGCAATCGAAGGCATATACATCTGCACTAGTACTTTTGTTGCTGCATGTACAGGAAGCTTTCTGTTAGACTAGTTTGCCAACAACAACGGCAGCTGGCTGTAAGATTATAATCCAAGTGGCTTTGCACTATGCCAGGAATAAAAGTATTAGCCAAAGAAAGCAGGATAACTGCCTCTCTGTATAATTTGTGCAAAGGAAAAGGCATTTAGAACTCCATAAGGAACTAGGTCGTGGTCTGTTTTAATTCAATCGGACTCGGAGAAGTACTATTTGTGGTTATTTGCAAAGATAACAGATCTGATAAGTAAATAAGGTTAGCCACTAGGTCGTGGCCTTTTTTAATTCAGGCGGACTCAAAGAAGTACTATTTGTGGTTATTACTTAAGGAAAAAGATCTGATAAGTAACTAAAGTTAGCCATATGTGACCCGAGTGGTCCTCTACTACTAAAGTTGACACGATTCCATCCCCTAGAATCACGCAATTCCCACTCATTTTTTGAACTTGCCGAAAGAGTCTTCCCAAATTGTGGTTGTAGAGGTAGAAAATATCTGCAATCGAAGGCAGATACATCTCCACTAGTGTTTTTGTTGTTTCATATATAGGATGCTTTCTGTTAGTTTATTCTGCCAACAACAACGGCAGCTGGCTGTAAGCTTCTAACCCAAGCGACTTTGCACTATGCCAGGAATCAAAGTATTAGCCAAAGAAAGCAGCATAACTGTCTCTCTGTATAATTTGCGAGAAGGAAAAGGCATTTAGAACTCTATAAGATACTAGGTCGTGGTCTGTTTTAATTTACTCAGACTCGAAGAGGTACTATTTGTGGTTAGTTGCTAAGAAAAGCGATCTGATAAGTAAATAAAGTTAGCCATATGTGACCCTAGTTGTCACCTACTACTAAAGTTGACACGATTCCTTCCCCTGGAATCAAGAAATTCCTCCTCATTATTTAAAATTGCCGAAAGAGTCTTCCCAAATTGGGTTTGCAGAGGTACAAAGTATCTACAATCGAAGGCGTATACATCTCAACTAGAGTTTTTGTCGTTGCATGTATAGGATGCATTGTGCGAAGGAAAAGACATTTAGAACTCTATAAGGAACTAGGCCGTGGTCTGTTTTAATTCACTCGGACTCGAAGAAGTACTATTTGTTGTTATTTGCTAAGGAAACGGATCTGATAAGTAAATAAAGTTAGCTATATGTGACCCGCTTGTCCCCTACTACTTAAGTTGACACGATTCCTTCCACTGGGATCACGAAATTCCCCCTCATTTTTAAAATTGCCGAAAGAGTCTTTCCAAATTGTGGTTGTAGAGTTAGAAAGTATCTTCAGTCCAAGGCATATACATCTCCACTTGTGTTTTAGTTGTTGCATGTACAGGATGCTTTCTGTTAGTTTAGTCTGCCAACAACAACGGCAGCGGGATGTAAGCTTCTTACCCAAGTGACTTTGCACTATGCTAGGAATCAAAGTATTAGCCAAAGAAAACAGGATAACTACCTCTCTGTATAATTTGTGCCCAGGAAACGGCATTTAGAACTCTATAAAGAACTAGGTCGTGGTCTGTTTGAATTTACTCAGACTCGAAGTGGTACTATTTGTGGTTATTTGCTAAGAAAACGGATCTGATAAGTAAGTAAAGTTAGCCATATGTGACCCGAGTTGTCTCCTTCTACTAAAGTTGACAAGATTCCTTCCCCTGGAATCACGAAATTCCTCCTCATTTTTTAAAATTGCCTAAAGAGTCTTCCCAGATTGTGTTTGCAGAGGTACAAAGTATCTGCAACCGAAGGCGTATATATCTCCACTAGAGTTTTTGTTGTTGCATGGATATAATGCTTTCTGTTAGTTTAGTCTGCCAACAACAACGGCAGCTGGCTGTAAGCTTCTAATTCAAGTGGCTTTGCACTATGCTAGGAATCAAAGTATAAGCCATAGAAACCAGGATAACTGCCTCTCTGTATAATTTGTGTGAAGGAAAAGGCATTGGGAACTCTATAAGGAACTAGGTGGTGGTTTGTTTTAATTAACTCGGGCTCAAAGAAGTACCTTTTGTGGTTGTTTGCTAAGGAAACGGATCTGATAATTTTATTTTATTTTTATTTTACGAATATTTATACTGGCTAAGCACTTAACTGTAAAACAGCTGTTGTAAATGTGTGTCCAGTTTAAATGATATTTACAATTATCATTAAAAGTTAAGAAGCTAAAAACAGGGTTTAAAAAACTAAAGATAACAAATGGATAAAAAATAGCATGTCATAAAAAGGCGAGATGCTAAGACACCAAGGTAGCACCAACCACAAAATAAGCCAATAAACAGTAAGGACACGTCTCCAAAAACTCGCCCAGGAAATCACTTCACCTTCGCCTCAGGAGCAGCGTCCCTGTGCATACAATGTATGCACAAAGAGACTTCACCCAAGGCAAAACTGGCATGATTTCATCTACGAACTTCTGAGCCGATACAAACGCTAAAAAGGTCACCTGTAGATGTAAAAGAAGGATAAACAGACTCAAGAGCCTGTTTAACCTTCATTCAAACTATCAGAGACTAAAGACAACCGACTGAGAAAAGAGCTATAATGCTAAAGTACACAACCTCGGGAACGATAAATGGAAGCATAAGGTAACAAAGCTGTAGTGGAGTGGTGGTTACCTTCAAAACTAATGCTGCGTAGAAGGCTAATGGATCGTCTCCGGAATCCGCACTTAAAATCGTTTCACTTCCACACCAGAAGAGATGTCCTCGCGCATAAAAAGAGCATGCATGAAAACACTTCTCCCCGGACAAAAATGGTTCGAACCTCTATGCGGATTTCGAAGACGAACTTTGAGAACTGATTTACTACATCTCTAGCTAAACTTGTAAATATATGCCCAACACACATCCATGAATAGAAATTCCTGGATGTGCAACGATGATTTCACACAAGGGTCGCATATGAGTGGTTCAAACAAAGTGACTGTTTGGAAACATCTTGAAATCAGTGAATGCTTTTGGTGCATATTCTGTTTTTATCATTAGCAATTTAAACATCTTTTCATTATTTCTCGTATTGTGCCGATGTTTACATAGTTCAAAGTAATTTTTGAATTGTTCGATTGTGTTCCCATTTAAGCAAGATCTGGTAAGCATGCAAGCTCTCTTTTTATTTACGTTAACTATCGATGGTAACTTTTTATCGTTTA
>JAUCNQ010114689.1:0-19435 GCA_032352715.1 Bougainvillia muscus | reverse complement strand
TCCTGTCGTTGTTGCTATTGATGGTACTGAAATACTCATCCTGTATGTCACGTTTGGCTTTGTATACTGCTGTTCTTGCAATCCTCTTGAAATGGAGATAGTCTTCCTTGGGACCACCATTTTGCCAGATCTTCCAGGCTTTGCGTTTCTTCTTTATTAAACCGTCAACTTCATCATTCCACCACCAGGTTTCCCTGTGACGTTGCTTACCACCTCTAGTCCACCCACAAGTCTCATCCGATGCACTTAAAATGCTGTTCTTGATGGTATCCCACGCACCCTCAACATCAGCTGGTATGTCAGAACAATTGGCTTCCACAACCTGTTGAAATTGTTGACATATATCTGCATCTTTCAATTTCCATATACGCCTAGCCGGTGCGGCATGTGTGGGCTTATTTGGCTTTGTCCATAATAAAATATACCATATAAAATGCAATTTCGATATTAAACAACTGTGCTGTACAGTATCGAACGCCTTTTATCAAATCCAAGAAAACTGCACCTGTGTACTTATTTCTATCTGCACTCATTCTTATAAGATCAACAAGATAAGAAACTGCATGTTGAGTCGATCTACATTAAGAACGAAAATTTTAGTCTGAAAAAGTTTCGGAGGAAAAACTTCGGCGAAACACTTTAAATTTTAGTGGAAAAACTTTCGGATACATAATTTCAAGTGGAAAAACTTTTGGATAATTTGCAATTTTGAGGGGAATAATGTTTAAAAAGAATGTAGAAAACATGCTTTTATTCGGCAAATATTTGTTTGAAAAAAAGTAGGTTAAAAAAATAAAAGAGATACATTATTTTGCTTTTTATTTGTTTAAATTAGTGGAAATAACATACAACTGATGTTTTAATCCACTTTTTATAGCAATTAAAGCTTTCCGTTATTTGTTTTTGAAATAACAGAAAACCCAAAAGTTTCGGACAGATAAACTTTCGGCAGACCCAAATTTTGGACGGAAATTTTTCGGAAATCTGAAAGTTTTTCCGTCCGAAAGTTTTCGCCCTTAATGTACTCGAATTTCGTTTTACTGATCAACTCTGACTTTTCCAAATACTCTGTAAGTTGCTTCTACGCTATTTTCTCAATTACTTTTGAGAAAACTGTCAGTACATTGGTCGATAATTTTCAAACTCAGCTCGAGATTCACCATTATCAGTTGTTGTTTGCAAACTCTTGTTAATAAGATGTGTAAGAATTGGAGCAATTTTTTCGGCACAGTGTTTCACAATCCTTGCTGAAAGGTTCTCATACCCAGCTGATTTATTTACTTTCATTTCTTTGAGATTACTAATTACATCCTTTATTTAACTGGTTTGAATTTGAAGACATGTGATTTCGGATTTACAGTGTGAGACAGTTTGCTATCATCATATTGCATCCAAGCAGCAGGGCAGATTAGATTAAAAGCTCTGAGCCTACGGTTGAGAAATAACGACAAAACCCATCAGTGATTTTCTTTTTGTTCATAACTTGATCTTCTTCAATGTTGAAATGATTACCACTGCTTTGCCTTCTCGACCAAAACACTTTAGGATTATTAATGTTTTCTCCAAAAATATTACGTTCATAATTTACTTTGCTTTACGTATAAGACCAGTAACTAACTGTATGCACCTTAAGTGCATTAATTTTCGCGAACACAGGGTGTCCAACACTAATACAACATAAAATTCCGGTTTTCCAGGGCAAATACTCATAAGATTACTTGATTGTTTTTTGACCTTGGGACCAGGCTTTGATAAATTTATGCCTGGACAACCTAAACAACATTCTCGAAATTAAGGCCATCTCATCTGTGACGCAGCTATGCCGCAGCATAGATTTAAAAAAAAAAACAATCACAATCCCGGGAAAATGGCAAAAGTGAAGTCAATTGAAACCTGACATGGTCATGAAAGTCATTGCAATGCATCAGACAACATTCTGTAGAGGCAAGCGAAAACGGAAAAGGACAGGATCCAACGAGCTTCTATGAAAACATGCTCATGAGAGAACAAAAAAGAAAGAAAGAAAAGAAAGAAAACAGGCAAACTCGCTCAGGCTCTGGGGACGCGGAGAAAACATGAAAAATAAAACAAGTTGTAAAATGGACGGAGAAAGATAAAATAAAGAGGGAAAACACGAAGTAAGTAGGATTATGAAAGTGAATGTGAAAGTCGAGGTTGCTTGTTGCATAATTGCATAGTTTTTCATAATTGCATAATTATAGAATTTGCATGACCTCAAAAGTATAGTCCAAGCCATTCGTGACTGAGCTCAATATTCGCAGGGACCATGCCCGAAATAAACAGTTAATATAACGATTATTACCCAACGTTCCATAAAAACGCCGTTTATAAGACAACTATTTTTCAAACGTCGATATATGGTTTTCTATTAAAATTAAAACATTCGATTTACAAAGATCTAGGAAATATACTCATTAGTTATGTTTTGCTTGAACACACGGTGGATGTAATTACATTATTGGCATCGTGATTTACATAAAAGAATGGTGGACATCTTTTCAGCAAGGTATTCTTACAAGAGCAGCAGCGGTGGGAGGTTGGGCTTTTGAAAGCAACTAATTCGTTCACACCTTACAGATGTTCTATTCTTTCACTACACAATGAAGCTGCGACCATAATAATTAATGTCAGCTATGTAGCGAGAATTTCCCCGCCCTTAATATTTATGTAGTAACATGAGTATCACTTTGGCCTTCTTTTTCTAGAATAAATAAAAATGTCATAGCCTAAAAGAGATGGTATATTCAAGAATAGTTGATGGATGTCCTTGGCAAAAAAAGAAAGAACAGATTTAAAAGTTACAAAATTACTTATGTGTAAAAGGGAAAGGAAATGTATATTTGTTACACTTTTTACTTTTTGTTTCCATGATACAACTAAAAAAAAAACAAAAAAAACGTTTGCAACCCTTAGTTTCCTCATTTTGCTTAATAGTGTCTTAGTAGGTTTTAAATAAAACAGAATAAAAATGACTCTGTTAATGAGGTGAAAATGACGTTTTATGACGTCATAACAATTTCATTACATATATACTTCAGAAATATAATATCCTTTATAAAGAAAAACAACTTACAGTAAAGTTTATCCCTAACCTACTTGTGGTTGAGAGAAAATTTAGTTGTTGAAATCACAAACACATGGGAAAGTCAGAAAGACGGATGCTATATCAATCTGGGACCAGACACAATAATTTTTGACAACATCTATTTTTGAAAATTAATATGGTGTCAACATCAGATGTAGTTCATTTTTGAAATGCGAACATCAACCACATTTTTGTCTGTGCTTATCAATTTCACGAATTGTAAAAACAAGGATTTTCTTAAAAAAAATTCCCCATTGATGATATCGATATTTTCATTTTTTTCTCAATGTTTATTGTTAAGTCTGTATATTATCTGGCAATGCTTGCAGCAAGTTGTGCTGTTCATCCGAGGTCGCTGTTTTGTTTTTAAATGTTACATGTCCACCATAATAATATGCTAAATATGATAATTCCGTGGAAGAAATGAGTATTTACAGCAAAGATAGTTTTCCATTTACAGAAGATACACCCATACATCTAAGCTTCTGTTATAGCAGATGTGAAGAAAGTAACAACACATATCTTAGATAAGTCAAGCAGATCTATTAATAATAACTCATATTCAAGCTTACTAAAGCCATGCTAAGAATTCACAATACCAGCATATCGAACTTTCAAGTGGATAAAATCCACAGACCAGCACATCAAACAATTCTTATTTGTAAAGGACAAATCCAATTAGAAATAACCTTTCAATGTAAAAACCAAAATTTTACCTGTGACATCTCCAAGGAAAAGGGGATACTAAGTCAAGCCAGATACACACTCACACACTCACTCACTCATTCACTCCCCACTCGTTCTTCTCAATTCTCTTTACATTCATTTGTTCACCAATTCTTCGTGTTTAATTAAACAGTAGAGTAATGAAATCCTTAGAAGTGGTTCCAAACTGACCAAGAACTTCATGTCTACGGTATGTTTTCTTCAACAACGCAATAACTCTATCTTTATCCACACCCTGCAGCGGTGTCAGAGCTGTTCGTGCAGCGCTGTGCGGTGCTGTCAAGAAATGATGTCTGTATAGAGTGTAGTCATAGAAATATATTTCTGTGATAGAGTTGATCCTCAGCTCTGACAGAATTCTACCGTCGTTTAGAAAAGACTATGAATATACTAAATCTGAATAAATCTGATAAGAATACCTTGTCTTTTTGTGTTGTTTTTTCCCTTCGTTTTGTGCGTGTTTTGTTTTGGTCATTTGATCGAAAGTTGTTCAGGGGGTCAAACATCATAATCAACTATATCTCCTTTGTTAACTGCTCAATATTAAGTTAATAATAATGAATGACCATAATAATAACCGCTACCAAATATACTGCTAATAATTTGTAGCATTATCTTCGTAAGGATAGAACCCCCAGATTAACATACTGAACAAAATGACATTCGATTTTCTTGCTGTGCAATTTTAATTGAGTAACATTAAAACAACGCCAGTTCTAGATTTTCTGTTCTGCTTAAAGTCGGGAAAAAGAATACGGAAATGGATGAATACGAAATGCGTGAACGTGATTTTGAAATGGATAGAATCACGGATTCACAAAATGGGTAAGACATTGACTGAATGAAAACACTGAAATCGTCCCAAACACTGTAAGTCAATTTAATCTCCCCCGTAAAATTATGGCGTCTATATTAACTTCACTCGTTTGCATTGCTTGCTCATCTTCAATTTCGACTCTCGCTTCGGATAATCTGAGTAAACCGTTTCGTTCTTATAAATCATCGACTAATGCCCAATTCTGAATACCGATATCTCAAACTAACCCTCTGCTCTTGATATTTTGAACCCTAAAGGGACCGGAAAAGTAGTTCAAGATATACATAGTGTTCGGAATATCGGGTATTCGAGATATCAAAATTGTACTGTATTTACCCAGTCACTTCACGCACTCGATATTTCGAGCTCTATACACCAACTATATTCTTCAGGTCCCTTGAGAGTTCGAGATGTCGACAGTAGACTGCACAATGCAAAATATAAACACTTTAATTATTATTTCATATTACGGTGGCAGTTTCGTTAAGTTTTTTATTTAACATTTTATTGATTTAAAATGGTCAAACTCACTGAAGCAGTCCTACATTAAATTATGTAGGAAGTCTAAGGTACGTGTGACCATTTTGTGAGAAAATCTAAATTTTCCTAAAATTCGTACTTTAACTTTCACTGCAAATTAATATTAAATCGAAGGTTTAAGCTTTATGAAGGCACGTTACCATTTGTTAATCTAGTTTTGTCATCACCGTGATATTGCACAGCATGAACTTCCCTTTACAGTCATGATTGTGTTCTTTTTAAGGTTGGATTTGGATGATGAGTTTTACGAACCTCAAATACTTAAAACTGGCTGCGGGTGCAAATCAGATTGTCACAAGAGAACTGATTTAAACGCAGCAAATTCACACTTGCTTAACTGTGTGATCATTTGTATCTTATGCTTTCTGCCCAAAGCAAACAGTCATGCAATTCTTTCTACCGCAGCTTCGACTAAATTAGCTTTAAAGATCCTTTTTTTAATAGTTTTTCGGAAAACCATCAGTAAGTGAATATAATTCAGCATTAAATTAATTAACCACTAAGCAACTTTTCTACCGAGTTGAAGGAAATTTTTTAGCAAATTTTCTGACAGGTCAAACGCCTTTAATCACATGTATTTAAATTTGTTAGATTAACCAGTTCGAACTACGTTTCAGTGGCCTAGTGGTTACGTGCCTGTCATTGTCATACCCGAGGTCGGTGATCGTTTCCCTTGGGCGGAACGTAAATTTTTTTATTTTATAACCTCTATGATGAAAGCGATAAAATCTTTGTAAAATCGTTTTATTTAATCACAAAATGCCCTTGCTTCGACAGGCATCCCCTGTTTGTTGAGGGTACGCTCATTGTTGCTATAGAAGATTGCCGCTATAGAAGATTGTCGTTACCCCGATTTACTGGTTTTTACCATCTTCGCACTTCCCGACATTGTGGTGAGTTTGTAATGATTTGACGTCTTAAGAATGTTGTTGAAACTTTTTGTGGTTTTGTACTCGCTTTAGAAGCCATTCTTGATACAAGTGGGCAAGAGTCCATAAAAAAGGCCGAAACAAAAGAAATAATTATTTGAGGAAACTATTTCACTCTGACAAGGAAACTTTGATAGTTAAACTTAGAAAGAAAATATAATTATTAGAGGAAACTTCTGTAGTCTAATATTCCTTCAGTAACTTAAATTAGAATGTATTTGAGACCCCTCTTGCTTTGTTTTCTTCATTTAATCAAGCATTATTTTAGTAAGACTTGGTTTTCTCGGAAATGATTTTAAGTAAATTTCTCGGAAATACGCTATGGGTGGTATAATCATTTTATATATATCAAGTTTGAAAATAGGATTTAAAACTTGTTCAACGTATCCACGAAATCATTAATAATGACAGCGATTTGCTCTCTCTCTCTCTCTAGCCCGCGATCTGTAAGCGATTTTCCTTCGCAACAGCATATTATATGCTTCATGGTGTAATATATTATTTTATTAATTAGTACGGCTGGTCGTCTAGACTAGCAAGCGTCGGTCCTCTGGGAACAAGTACACATGAATATCTGTTGCGCTCATGAGTCCCCGTGAAGGGACCTCGGCCTCAAAGCACGCTTCGTGCGCTGACTCCCATCGATTGCCACAGAGCGACTCTAGTCTACCGGTCGTTTAACACTTTCACCGAAGCCGGAAAAGGCAATTTGTGAAAACAGGGGGTAAATATTTTTATGCTAATCCAATAATTCGCAGTGTTTTGCTATAGTTAGACGACCGGACCACATAAATTCAAAAATGACAAACGTTACGAAAACACAATTGTTTTTAGTAAATTTAGAAATTTTTTAACAATTTTTCGGGTTGTTTTAGGTTGAATAAGTTTGTAAATTGCTTAGTCAGTGAGGAACTGTTTTACTTTACTGCATAAAACGAAAACATAAGTAAAGTTTTGTTGTTAACAAGCTGTTTAAGTTCAAAAACTTTTAAACATAACCCCTGTCTTGAAAACTTTGAGTGACTATAAACTCACGTATGACGTCATTTTAGAAAAAAACAAAATCGTCAAAAATTCTCCTAGTCTAGTTGCTTTTGAAATCTTGCATAAAAAAATATAGGCTATTCATCATTTATAAATTGTGAAAACAACCTTAACTACATCGAGTAATTTAAGAAATAGTTAAAGACGGGGGTTAAAAAAGTTTCAGCTATGTCTTCGCATCTTGGCAATAATACAAAAATATTTAAAAAATCCCAAAACTGTCTTTTCATCAGTAGTTTCGAAATGTTAAAACGCTGATGGGGCAAATATGCTAAGGAAACCTTCCAAAAGCGACCAGGACCATAAAAGCATTACCCCCGGATTAGTTTAAATCCTTTATTCTCGACATTCGAATTTAAAAAAAAATCACAACAAAAGAATCAACGTGTGTCACACAAACAAAATGATAATTGCGCAAATAAAAAAATAAACAAGCTTAGGCGAAGTTCTACATCAATCTTGACAAACAACAATTTATCGGTAAGTATAGGTGTGTGTTGTTTGGCTTATTATTAACATGAGTGATAACTTAACATCAGAATGAACTTCATGTCTACTCGTCATAACTTCTCAAAGTTTCAATGTCTTAGAGTATATGCATCGTATGCATTATACCGACGTTAGTGCAGCACTGCATTCTGCTGCAAAAACAACGCTGTATACCTCTGCATACCACTGCAAAACAGCGCTGCATACCATTGCAAAATACATTGCCAGCGGCAGGGGTGCTGACCAATGCATCGCAATGTGCAGTGCTAGCAGCGCTACCGATGTAAAAATGCAGCGGTCCCTTTTCGCTTGGGACGACACATTTGCTTCCTATTCTAGTAAAAAGGTTTTGCTTAAATTACTTTCACTATCTTATTCACTTCTTCAAATTTGAAAGTTTATATACCTATACACTGTCCTTCAGTCCTGAAGTTTGGTTTTAGTAACTTTGCAGACAGTTACTCATATGGAAACAATCGTATAATCCTATCTTTAAACTAATGCACAAAACAATAATATAAAAAAACTTCTCTCTAAATAGCATAAATAGCTCTAAATGGTATATATCAAATAGAATAATAGCAAGCGATGCACTAAAGCAATAAACAAGAATTAAGTTTGCCCCAGTATGAGTGTACATGTACAGCTAGTATTGTCTGACAAGACAAGACAAGAAAACAAATCACTTTCATTTGCCTATGGTATCTACAACATACTACTTTTGAACAATCTTATCAAGAAAGCAACTTCAGATAATCCAGAGCAGACAGCAACTGACGTTCTTGCTTAGAACTGCCTGATAGCTGTTGAAATTCTGATAGCCAGATAATTCAAAAACCCAAGTGATTACTAAGTAGCTATAATCAAACCTGAACCTATAATCATTAACTATGAATTTCTGAATGAAAAAAAGTCTTTGGTGACACAGTTTAGGAATTCAAGGAAATTCAAGGACAAGAAAAGACTAATTTGCAAGGACTTTCATAGACTAAAACAAATTCAAGGACATTCCAGGATTTTCCAGGATGTGGTCCCCATGAATACTTTATTGTGGAACGAACATCTATCTAGTAACAAATCATGCGAAGAAATCACTGATCAGATTATTAGTGTGACTAAAACTAATATAAACATTTATTATCTCCGGAATCTTTCCCAGGGATGACAGTTATGGCAACAAGGCAAGAAAGTTAAATTCATGTTAACAGAAGAAATATATGAACATGAACATAGCTTAAGGGAAGAAATTTTTGAGGGAAGGTATTTTTGAGGAATTTATTTTTGCGGATGAAGACCCCTATAACTGTGAATTTCGCGGAGTTAATTTTTGTGGATTACAGATTTTATTAGACTTTTTGCAGAATTTATTTTTGCGGATGGTCAATAAAAGTAAAAGAAAATGTAAAATAAAGGGAAATAGTACAAGAAAACAAGGAAAATCTGATAATTTATGCTATTTTTACCGATTTATGATTTTTACTGAATTTTGCAGAACTTATTTTTGCGGATCAACGATTTCAATGAACTTTTGCAGAAGTTATTTTTGCGGATTAGGGGCAAAAACGCAAAAATAAATTCCGCAAAAATTACTACCGCAATAAATTCTTCCCGCAAAATATCTTCTCTTAAGGTAGCTTTTATTTCCCACATAACATAAATGCAAGTGCCCACCTAAATAAAAGTAAACTCTTATTTAAATAAGAACGGTACTAAAATGATCTCAAGAAATTTACTTGCAAATAATAGTATACAAAAACTTATATACAAAATGCATAGACGATAGCTCACTGTTAAAGGAGAACTAACGTCAAAAACTTTTTTGAGCTTAAAACACCCACGAAGCATTATAAATTCGATCAGCATAGATTATTTTGCTAAAATTTTTATATTTGGACCAAAAATAAGCTGTTTCTCTTCTTTACGGTGTCCACAATTGGTGCAGAATTCTTGTCGGCTACCGTGATATTATCTGATATGTGTGACGTCACAACATCAACGGGTTAAGCAGTGCTGTGGTAGAAAAGCAACGAGTGATTTGCGAAAGATAAAGAAAATATGAATGTTGATCTATTTCGGCAAGGAAAAGATAAATTGATACTCACAAGAAGAAAACTGGCCAAAGTTTGAGTCCATTGGGCTTCGTTCATAGCGGGGAAAAAAAAAAGATGATTAGTTGATGTCTTTGCACATATAAAAGATTATTTTCCACACACTTATCTATACACGCTATACATTTTTTTAATTTTTATATGTTTTTATAGTCAAGTAAAACATCTGTTTCATTATTAAACTATTGTTATAAAAGATCAAATGTTCAGAAAATCACCTGTTTTTATTTCAAACATCATATCTCTCTCTCTTTTGCCATAAACTGATATGAATAAACAAAATAAGTTTGAAGTGCTTACGTCATGTTACTATAGAAACAAAATTAATATTTTCAGTTTTAAAAGTCGAGCGTTGATTTCATAAAAAATAACTTTGGCAGGCAGTTTTTTATGGCCATTGGAGCATAACTAGCTATTGTCTAGAAAAGTAGTAGTTACTGAGAGTAACTCGACTTCAAATAATCCTGTCTTCAATACAAAACTTTTAAACCCTAGAAGTATGCCGCGTGTCAATATGCTTGCATGCTTAAACGCTTGCTGAACGAGCTAAATCACACGCATGTTAAAAGGCAAGCGTGCTAATATAGTATACACGGTACACAAAACTCACGTCATGCTATAATGCATGGTTGAGCATTTTTGTAGCATGCGTATTCGGACTAAAGTGACACGTGCGCATTTCTCTGTTATACGACCTGCTTAATAGCACGAAAATGTTGTCACAATTAACAATTACTTGCATTACTTGCTTAGTTTATGGATGTTTGGTGGGAAAACCAAGAATGATAACAGTAACCATACTCCACTCAGACAAATCAATACGATTTGCTACAGTAAACTATTATATATAAATATTGAAAAAAAACATACTTCTAATTTATCAATGTGATATCTATGTTTTTCGATTCTATCTGTCAGTTCATCAATTCTTTCCACCTTCTAAACACAAGATTAAACAAATTTAAACATTTTAGAACCGTACCCCCTTTATTAAACAACTTACGTTTTAGCTAAATAATGTGTAATTAAGAGGGGTATGTGAGAAAACAATATGTTGAGAATAAGACTTTTTAAACAAACAAGCCTGTCCCTGAACATTGATCTAAATGCGATTATAAGAAATACCGTCAGGCAATAGAAAATAGTCCTAAAAATACGTAGTTTTCTTTGAAAGCTACTTGTTTGTAGTGTTATTTTACATAACTAATGCTTTTACCAAATTGATCGGACGCTGTCCCCATAAATAATAAGAAATAACAGAAAATATGTTCGCTTTGATACTCACATCCTTATCTACTTTTTTCTTTTTGGTATTGGCATGTAATGATTCAACCTCCATTTCCATTTGATCAATCTATAAAATACAAGAGCACATACGACTTTAATGCATAACAAGACCTATATTAAAACACTTTATCATGAGCCGTAAAAATATTTGTAATCTGATTGGCTGAGAGGCAGTGCACATTTATCATATCAGTGCAATAAATAAATGCAGTGCAAATAAAAATAGCTTACTACTATTCGACTATTGCGCAAATAATCACTTAAGAAAATGTTGTCCTATAGAATGGAGGCTAAAATTAAATGTCAATTTCTTTTAAAATCAAACACGCGATTATTTTCTTATTTCGATGACCTGTTTTCTATGACTATTTTGATATTTTTACAGGTAATGATTAACTAGTTATTGCACAGTGCTCAAGCAATATAGCATATTTTTTCTGGTTTCTTCTATTATTGCTGTTATTACACTCGCCTAAAGGCTCATGAAATAAAAATCAAAAAAAGAAGAAACTCAAAAAATATTCGCCATATTGCGCTTTGTACCGTGCGATAACTAGTACTTGTAGCACATGAAGTATAACAAGAGTAAACGATTTAAGCAAAAATTAAATAAGAAGGTACTTAATCAGGGCAGTACAAAAAAACACAAAAACTTAATCAAAAATTAAAACTTAGTACATACACCTCTTAACATATCATATAAAGTACACATTTTCACAAAGAATTGTATTAATTCCATGGGCTGCAGAAAATGTAAAAGTAAAAGATTGAGATAGGAAATAGTTATACCTGTATATTCAAGTTACTGATTGCTTCCTAGAAATAAAGAGTTATTGGAATTATATATCACATCAATAAATAACTCTTTTAAAAAAAAAGTGTTTATATTTTAGCCTATACTAGCTCCTAATAGAAACTACTGGTGCATTTGCCAGATTCAGCCTTGTTAACTACACGAAGAAACGTGTACAACCAATTTTTAACTGAAGTTCATTAAAATGTTATCACGATTCCAAAGATCAGGGAAAACATAAATACAAGATATGCAAACATAGTGGATTTTCAAATCTTTCTTGTATGAAATAAAACTATTTTTACATACATTTAGCCAGTCTCTACATTTTTCAAATTCTTGTGTTTCTGGGTCAACCTTGTTAGCTTGACCTAGACCTACATAAAAAAGACGAGCAATGAATAAAAGCAATGAAATATTAACCAATCACACTGAAATAACTATTGTAACAAATCTTGTGCAGGTTGCAGTAGTGGCACTGTGGTAACACATTGAGCTCATAATCAAGGGGTCACGGTTCGAATCCAGGTTGAGGATCTTCTCAGCACCACGTCCCTGGAAGTACTGCGGTCAACCTGTTCCTCTGTAAAGTAGAGATTGTCATGTTTCAGAGTCATAGGGCTGAGAGGGTTGTTAACGTTCAGAGACGGATTAACAACTTGAGAGGGCTTGATGTAACTTCTCCCATAGTACTGGCTAGCGGTGTCGTGGAGGAGAAGTAGTTATAGCCTTGGGAGAAGCGAAGAAGGGAAGAAGTTAAAAAAAAAAAAGAAAAAAAAAGGAAAAAAAGAAGCAGATTATATCTATGCACAGACTTTGACAATTCACGTACGTGCGTACGTGCCATACTGGCAACTGCGATATAACCTCCACTTACTTGCCTTTCTTCCTCAAGTCTGTGCATGTAGGTCAGATTCCTAGCTTACGCGGACATCAGGATTATCTACATTTTCTCAAAGTGAATGCACATACTTCTATTTCTCCTTCATGTTTCTTTGGCTACGATGCTTCTCTAATCAGAAACAGATAACAAAAAATTTAAGCTATGATTTTTCGTTTTATTTCCTTTATTGTTGCTTTTTATGATGATACTAAGTCAAAAGAAAAAAGGAATACTGTATTTGTTTAGGTTTAAAAATTGGACAACAAATTCTTGAATCGTAAATCAGTTTTTTTTTCCCTATTATACCGTGCAATCCAATCAAAGTAACCATACTAGCTAAACACTTTCAATGCAGTTTACCTGTCTGATTACTAATGATTTTTCCACTTTCTTGCAGTAATCAAACAATCATCGGTGACGAAACTTGTCATCGGGACTTAATGTGTTAATCAAGCAAGGAATATAAAGTTAGTTCGTAAACCTAATGGTCGTTTGTGTAGCGTCAGTGAATGTTGTGTAGCTAAGATTCATGGGCCTTAAATTAATAATTTTGTGCCTATCTATAGCATGAATACCAACACACGATTTGTACTAGTTGAATCAAGTACACTTCAGAAACATTTCGAGTATATTGCAAGATAATACATATACAAATGAAAATGTTTTCAAATATGTTCATGTGCGACATGAAATTTTGATTAGTCAAAGCCTGATGTGTAGTCCGCACCCAAACATATGGTTATTGTTCTTCAGCTGTGTTCCCCTGAATTGTGACCGGCTCTGTCCAGGCTTTTTATAAAGTATGTGGCGAAATCATGTTTTCCTTCGTCATGGAAAGTTCCTTCTGAAATTCTCGTCTTTAAAAACTGTGTCAATCAGTCTAAACCTCATAATTATAGGCCAATTAGTCTTCTTCCTTTATGGGTAAGGTTTTTGAGTCGTTGATTAATAACACTTTGGTAAAGCATCTTGATTCGAATCACCTGTTTTCTTACTCTCATTATGGTTTTCTGGCTGGTCGATCAACTGCTGATCTATTTAATACATCTCTGATTGTATTTATCGAGCTTTAAATGCATCTGGTGAGGCAAGAGTTGTTTCGCTTGACATTTCTAAGGCATTTGATAAGGTTTGGCATGCAGGACTTCTCAAGAAGTTTCGGGCTTATGGTGTGACTGGTCCTATGTTTGATATAATTTCTTCTTTTCTTCATGATCAGCAATCCTCTTCTTGCTATCCAAAAAAACGTTGGGTCCCCCAAGGGTCTGTTATTGGACCTATCCTTTTTCTTCCTTTTATCAATGATCTTCCTGATTACACCCTTTGTAAGATTGGTATCTATGCCGATGACTTAACACTGTACTCTTGCTTGGGTAAACGAGATTGGCAGCTGACCTTGAATATGATTTTCGTTCTGTTTCTGAATGGGATAAAAAGTGGCTGGTGACATTCAACTGAAGACTTAACTTCTTTCGATAAGCCACATCAGTGAACCAATCCTACCTCACATCTGGATGGATGGTTCAAACTTGTATGAAAGTGATTCTTTCTATCTACGTCGTATAACTCTGTCCAAAGACTTTATTTCTTGGCAGAAGTAACCCTATTCCGTATGGGGGGGGGGGGGGTTTTCTTTTTTTTTAAATATCTTAATGTTGGCTGCAATGGTGATGCCAATTTTTTCGGATATTTAGTTTTATAACTATATACACGTTTCCAGAAAATTTCATGATAATTGGTACACGAGGTTTTGAGTTATGACATTTTTGTAACATGAGGTCTTAAAAAATTGGAATTGCCGTTTTTTCTAACTAGTGATGTATGGCATAATTGTGATGACGTCACACATAATGGTGGATCTAGTTCACTCTGGCACTGGCCACAGTTCCTCTATGTATTGATTGGAAAAATACTAAAGCAACAAAAACATGCAACAGCCTTAAAAGAAATACAGAGAAAATACTGGAAATTTGCACCTGACTTGAAAAAAGCTGACGTCATCAAAACATAACAGTCTTTTTCGTAATTTGTTCTTCTTCAAACTATTAACAATAAGTTGGACTAGAATCATGCCAAGTTTTAAGTTAATAGGACTAGCACAACTAAAATTATGAGGGGGTGAGGGGGCGGAATCCGCTCCCCATACGTAGGAAGAAAAAATAACACATATGATCGATCCATAGTCTTTGGAGCACTTGTCACAGTAAATCCGTGAATAATGTACATCACAACTAAATAATGATAGCACGTTGGTTCCTGTAGTACGGAATAGGATTAAATCTAGTCCATAGACAAATCAGCTTCTAATTGCGTGCTAGGAGCTATCCCACTCCTGAGAACATTTTGCATCTTTATCAGAGTATTGTTTCCACATTTGGGCTGGCGCTACATCTGACTGTCTTAATCTGCTGGGTCAACAAAGTACAAGATCTCTCCTCAAAACTGGATTCGTTATCACATTGTGGAAATGTTGCCTTTTTGTCCTTTTTAAATACTTCCATGGTCGTTGCTCAGCTGAATTTTTTCACTTACTCCTCCTTTAAAAACTTTCCATAGTTCTACTCGTCTATCATGCAGGTATCATCAGTTTACACCTAATTGTTTCAAGAAAATGAACGGTAACAGCTTCTCTCCCTGTACCTCTCACCTATGGAATTCTCTTTCACACTCTTGCTTTCCTTCTCAATACAACCTCCAACTCTTTATGTATAATGTCCCTTACTGTCTTTCTTCGATCTGAATCCTTACATAGCCCTTTACCTTGAAGTGGTCTTAAAGAAAAGTGGAAAAAGCACTGAAAAATCAGTGGTTTGGAGTATGCCTTACTAAAGCATGATTCTACGTTATCAGGGAACGCTACGAGAAATATATTATGGCCAAATGGGGACACAGCTAACTGGTTAAAAGTTTCTCTTTCCTTGTTCTAGCATAAGTTACAAACATGGAGGCTTTGTTCGAAAAAAACAGGGGAAAATTGTTCGACACAGAGCTACCCAAGAAGTGTGAGTCACACACGCCAAAATTCACTGAAAAATCAGTGTTTTTATGCAATCTTGTAGACCACAACAAAAAAATAACAAACAGACAAAAATGTACTCCAGACGCAAGCTGCAGCATTATCTGGAATAAACCTTGGCACTCTTCCAGCTCTTTCCATTCAGATAACACAAAATGCGCAACAATTTACTCAAGGCCTTAAAATGTGACAAAATTTGCGAAAAGAGACCGTGTTATTAAGCACGTCGTGTTACAGAGAAATACACTGGTGTCATTTAGCAAGAGGGGAGATTTATGTACCGTGCATATTAGCACGCTTGCCTGTTAACACGCATGTTATTTAGCTCGAGCATATTAACACGTGGACATAATAATTAGGAGGTCATTCATAACACGTAACAACAAATAAATGTTCCATTCAGAGATATTAGAAGAAAACGTTTTTCTTTTATAAAAATCGTTTTAAGACGGTTTTAATACATTGGTTAATCTTAACGTTCGAAATCACGTACCAATTAATGTAAACCAATCTAATGACAGAAGTTTTAAAACGCACCAACATTCGAACGTTCTTTGTTAACAATGTTATTTCTTTTGGTTATCTCAATAAAAAAACACAGTGCAGTTCGAGAATCAAACGTGTTACTCGCCGACCTAAAATTTGTTTAAAAAATTAGAGAAGATCTAGACTGGAGATGTAGATTTTAGTGTCTTCACTGAAAGTCTAGAAAAGATCATAAAACTGATAGTTTATTGAGATTCATCCTACGAAGACCCTTGACACATTAAGAGAAGTTATCTTTCGTGTCCTTCTTCTATCTCAGCTCGTCCATATAGACGGTATTCATCCTCCATTCTCCTTAACTCAGTATCTTTAATAATAAATTGGAAAGTTCAGAGATAAGAAATATGTCAATGTGTTTTAAAAATCTGGAACACACGTGCTAAAAAACATGGAAAACGCGTGCAATAAAACACGGAACATGCGTGCAGTAAAGCACGCTGGCAACTTTCACACGCAGTAGCGTGTTGTTCAGCACGGTGCATAAAAACAACGTGTGCGAATTAATTAAGCTCACCAGGCATATTTGCACGGCACTTATATGACACACGAAACTTCTTAGCACGCAGTTCGTGTTTATAAGCACGGTTTAAAAACAACACGGTCCCATATCGTAAATTTTGTCACAAATACTAAAATAATGCATGCTGTCAATATACAACATGCTAAATAAAGGCACTAATAAATTCACTTAAAAACCATTTTCCAAAGGCTAATCACTAGAAATGATTGAACATGTGACCGAACAGCACAACGAATATGAGATGATCCAAAAAGGTTTTTTCAATCTCTTTTACAACACAAGCTTACAAATTGAATATATTCAATAGTCTTTTATATAGTTTTTCAAGGGCTTTCTAATGCACTTTTACCTGAAAAAGGTGGCACCTACCTCAAAATACACCTGGCTTATTTGAAAGTGTTAAAATCACAACACTTATACAATATTAACTGTTTCGTCGCATCTTTACCAGAGAACATTGCCAGAGGTCACCTGTATTGACCAAACTTGTGAGGTCAATACAGGTGACCGAGGGCAATACCTTTTGGTAAAGAGGAGACAAAACAGCTAATATTGTATTTATTGCCTGGTTATTGCCATAAAATCTTAGGGTGATCCTTTTAAAAACTTAGATCTTGAGCCTATATATTTGCTTTGATTTGACTTAAAAACTTAGAAAAGTTCCACGCTACATGTAACGTCAAAACAGTTAAAAACAAATCAAACATTTGTATTAATATCTTAAATGATAATTAAATGCACTCTTACCAAAGAAAATTGCTGTTTATCATTAAAGAAAAACATGTTTCTCTTTTTCTCTTCCTTAAGTGATGTATTAATAATCCACTTTATAAATGTTTAGTGAAAACGAAACCTTATTTTTCCTTGACGACGGGTAATACCGTGAAATGTTGCCCGTTGGAAAGGCGTCTTTTAGCCTTAATTTAGTCTTAAATTCCAGTATTAACCACCTCGTATTAACAGGCCAGGCAATAAAAGGAGTTACTAAATAAATTTTCAAAACAGGTGGAAAAGATTAAGGAAGAAAAGCACTGATTTTTGAGTGGGTTTTTTTAGGAATCCCACATTATCAAAACACAACACCCATGGTCCAAAGAGATTTTCCTTTAAAAACAGCTATGTATAAAAAGTTTTGTTATATGAAACTTGCAAAATAAGGCTGATTTGGGGCATGCAAGAAAGTTCCCCATTTGGACAGTTCAAGTTATGTACTTGGCAATTTCTGTACATCGTAAGTTACCCATAAAATAAGCTAAAATCATATATACAGTTTTTCGTAAAACCACAGTCACATCCCAGAACTTCCCTATGAAAGTGATCTTCCAGTGCTTTTCTTCTTGGAAACAAGCAGCAAAAACTGAAAAGGTTGCCCTATGAAAAAGGCAAATATTTTTTTAAAAAATCACTGATTTTTCAGTGCTTTCTCCTTGGAAACCAGTAGCAAAAACTGAAAAGGTTGATAACCTTCAGAACTAACAACCCATCTAACTGAAAGGGCTTACAGTATGGCAGAAAGGCCTAGAGCGAGCTGATGCCTGTTTTAGATTTTACAAACCCTTGACCAAAAAAGACCATTTTTCCTCCGAAATCGCCCAAAATCACAAGCGTTATGTACTATCTTAGTCTGGTGTAACCGCCTATACGTGGAAGCTTACATTCATATTTACCACTGATTTTTAAATTTTTTAGTTTATGTTTATTTCCACTATACAGTCTGGACGAGCTCGACCAAAACTTTGAAGCAGCAAAGACAATGGTTTCCGTTAGAAAGTTGACGGAAGGAAGCTTATTAGCACAGGTGTAACACAGGATCACTTTATGATTGCTTTAAAAAAATAGTGCAATACAATAGTTATAATTTTAGAAAACCGATTCCCATTTATTCCTTTTGCCAAACTATTGAATTAACCCTGCGTCATACAGAATTTTGCTTAACTAATATAAATTAAACCAATCATATATCGTCTCTCAGCACAAAAGTATGCATTCCATCACGGAATGACCAAGAAAATACATGGCCTAACTGACGGCAAGTACCTACTTGGCTAACTCAATAATTAACACACGGGAAAGTCTGAACATGACTATTTTAACAAGTTATAATAAACCTTACAATATTTACAGATTTATGATTGAATGATTATGTTGCCTGTAACATTTTCATGATATTATCATCCAATCAAATTTGGTAGCGGGAATACAAAATTAATTCAAACAATTGACGAGTATTTTAAAGCACGTGCTGAAATTGACTTCTTTTGTTAAATATAAATTACTCTTTAATTTTATTTTACTTTTAATCAATGGGATTCATATGTCACAAATCATATTTTACTAGCCTACTGATGGACCGCTTCGCGAATTGCAACTACAGAGGTCTACCCAGGAAGGCTAATATTTAAACTCATCAAGCATTGTTTACAATTTTTGGGAAAAAGTTCGTTGGCTAAAGGCGATAACCATGCAAACTGTTGGTTGAGTACTATCTTGCAGTAAAACCTAGAAATCCAAACCAATTGTCCCAAAAAGGAAATTTATTAGAGAAAATAATAAGATAATAATAATAATAATAATAATTAATGATTTTCTGTTATAGAACAACCTGAGAGGAGATGATATTCACTCATCAGG
>JAUCNQ010114678.1:0-11269 GCA_032352715.1 Bougainvillia muscus | reverse complement strand
TGTCAACATCTCAGTGATACATAAGCAGTACAGTTTCGAATCCTATTGCTAGACTGGCTTATGTATCAGAGACTGAGTGGATTAACCAACATACTAGGCCCAAATAATGGTCATCAGTAGCATCAGTAGCAACCCAATCTCTCAGATGTTAATCGAAATGTTACTACAATAGACATGCACACACTCACTCACTCATTCACTTCACGCTCACTCATTCACTCACTCGCTAACTCACTCATTCCAAACACTTCTCTCAACACTCCCTTGTCAACAACCTCATACTTAATCAAACAGTAGACTAATGAAATCCTTGGAAGTGGAGCCAAACTGTCCAAGAGCTTCATGTCTACCATATGACTTCTTCAACAATGCTATCACTCTATCGTTATCTGCACCCTGCTTACACATATACGTTTCAATAGAGAAGACACAGACAGACGAAAGTTCACAATATCAGAAGGTGAAGCTGAAGGTGTTTGAAAACTTCCTAGCTTTAATCATATCTGTTCTTTTTAAGTTCTTTAACCACTTACTTTCATAGTAGTACAAAGAATGGGTTAGCAAAAAATGGGGCAGGATCTGAACCCATTGGGATACATACATTCAAATTATTCACCAACATTATATCATTACCCTGACCAGGTAATTATATCATTACCTTGACCAAATACTGAAATAATGTTTTTTTAACTTTAACGATTTTTGTTAGCTTAATTTATCCTTTAATTTGTAGGTTCACATCATCTTAAAGCTGAAATTTGTAAAACCTGCTTTGACAAATAAAATACTTACTTATACTTATACTTACTACTTACTTACTTTACTTACTTGCAAAACTTCCCGCTCTGCCGAAAGCTGTTGACAGTGGAAGTAAGGTTTTTTGGCCGAAAACATGACTTTTAGATGGCTGACCGACCGACCGACCAACCGACCGAACCTATTTCTGACCCATGTTATGACTCTAACAACACCACATATTTGTGACGTCGTCTCAACTCCAAAACAAGATGAATCAGTGTCGGTCCAGGACAGGAGCAGAGAGCGGGGGGTCCCCTGTTCACCAGAGCGCACTCTGACATTATCTGTTCATCCATGCACACTCTCTACATACATAGAGTGCCTATAAAAAGGACGCCCCAAGTAGTGACCAGTTTTTCGAACAGAACACCTTGCCGCTCTCATCAATCAAATCACAAATGTCTTCAGGCTAGCAGCTACTTCAAATAATAAAACAGCAACCAGAAAAAATGATTGAAACAGAACAGAAGAGTCCAAGGGAGAATAAATCAGGGCGGATAAATATGTCTCTCTAGCAGCCAGCTTAGCTTCAGTCAGTCGCATTTTGATGTTATTGTTGTTGCGGACCATGTGGAAACGCATTGTCTCAGCTGCGTCCGCACCATTAAGACAGCTTTCAGCCCCCGCCCTAATTTCAATTGGGACTTTACGAAATGACGACGGCAACGACAACGGCAACGACAACGGCAACGCGGTAGACCAAAACTCTGGTATTTTCTTGTACAGGAGGAATGAGCAAAGAATTTCATCAGTTTTATAATAGACTTGCAGAAATAATATCAATCAAAAAAGGAATCGATAAACCTTAAACTATCAATTGGCTACGAGCAAAAATTCCTTTTACGCTGCAAAGAAGTATGCAATTATGCATCAAGGGATCTAGATCTCATATTCAAAAGAAGCATGATGCCATGTTGGAATCACGTGACACTGAATATGAATCTAGCCTCTGCAAAAACTAATTTCATTATTTCACACAACCATGTTTATAACGTGCAACGGCCACCCATTGTTTGTTAAACATGAGTGAAATAGTATAATTATAAATCCATTGTAATATCTGAACTCCCAGTGAACGGTACGTCTGGGTAAAATATATATTTCAATTCTCTCTTAAAAAAAAAAAGTAAACCAAAACATTGCAACTGCACATGCGTAATTGTAGTGAGACCCCCTTCTGGAAGTTTTAGATTTCTCGCAACGACGTGGAAAGTTGTGTTTTGGCAGTACTTGCTGTAAACAGATATCAAATAGCTGTTGAAAAATAAAAAAATGTTCTTTTTTCTAAAAATCTGCTTTAGATAATTTAGAATGAAGAATAAATGTCTCAGTGAGTCATGCGCCGATTTATTATGTATGGGCCCTTTCTCATGTGATATGTATGGGCCCTTGCTGACAACAACAACTAAACTTGTACTTATTAATTATCATGTAACCTTAGACCGTTTAGACGAAATATACTTATCTTATCTTATCTTACCTTATCTTAGTTTGTATGACGTAATTGTTTTGATTCGTTTTTGATTTTCGTAATGGCATTTCGTAAAATAAACAAAAATAAATAAAATAAACGAAACTATAGAAGACAGTGGCGAGTGGCAAGAATTTAGCGAAAATAATAAAATATTATTTGATTTCTGTTTCTAACCAGTACTCGGGCTTCGTGGTATATTTGTATAGGTTTGTACCTCAAATACATTTTTTACCTCAAATTCATTTTTCTTACCTGCTGTGTTTTAATCATTTTGTTTGCTTTGTCTGTATAATTTTGTATGCTCCATATGTTCATCATTTGATGAATTTGGCTATTTTTATGACAGTTCTTACGTAAACTTCACATTTGATTTTCAGAATCGAAGAAGAAGACTGAGAAACAAAAACGGATGTAGCTCTTAGTTCTGGGTAAGTTTCATTTTTTAAACTTTACCATCAAAACTGTCGCTTCACTAGATTTGTTCCTACTTTATGTAGTGTCACGGGGCCAGCTATGTAGTAAATTCTTTCCACAAGAAATTAGATTTTATTTCTCTGATCAACATGAGAGGGGCATTTTTCGGTTTGTGGAAAAATACTGATAGGTGTTTATTGTTTTTTTGTATACAAAATGAAACACGTACGAGCATGACGTTTATAGTGAATAATAGTGAATCTGAACAGAGACTGAAGTTTACTTCAGAATTCGTACCATTCTACATGTAAAAGAATTCAAAATGCTGATATGACAATGGGTAGAATTTTTCTTACAAGTATCCTTGTAGAGAACTCTGATGGATGTCTGATAAAGATGCATGCAAGAAGAATATTTTTTCACATTCATCTTTTATTTGAAAAGTAAACAAAAGCAGCTAACTAATTATGAATTCGTCTTCGAGTATACCAGAAGTGCTGAAGGAAAATAGGTTAATGGTTTACGTCTTTAATGCATTATGTGAAAAAATAATCACAACTACTCAAACAATTCTGCAACAAATGCATAAGGGAGACCATCTTCAGAAACTATGCATTGAATACTTATAAATGGTAATCAAAATGAGCCCCATTAGACTCATCTAGCTATATGCTCTTAATTTAAAAAAAAGATGATCAGCCTCTGAAATGCACGCATGCGTAATCTTTCATCTTACTCTCATGTATATTGAAGCCGATTGTCACATATTTATGATATACTGGGTATATCAAATGATATACTAGGTATATCAAATGATATACTTAGTATATCAAATGGTATACTTAGTATATCAAATGATATACCTAGTATATCATTTGATATGCCTAGTAGACCATTTGATATACTTAGAATATCGCTTGATATACTTAGTTTATGCAAATTTGTTTGATATACTAAGTATTTCAAATTGATCTACCAAGCAATTTAGCACCCAAAGCAAAATCCTCTGGAAAAGCCGTGAAGGGTTTTCCCTGACTTGTCTCGCTTAGCAAATTTCTTATATTTTCGTTGCATGCTGAACGAGGATTGTAAAAATAGAATAACTACAAAACCTACCTTATAAAATAAATAATAAAAAATATCACATTAGCTAAGTAGTAAGCGAAAAGTAGTCGTTGTTAATGAAGGAAAAGCTTATAGACTGATAGACCGTTCTTCTGTTGTTAAGTTGTTTAAGGACGAGTGCGCGTTACCACTCTTTTCTTCCCAGTATGCAGCGATTCTTTGAGGAAAACCCTTACCGACCGACCTATTCATCGAGGCCAAATTTACCAAATCGCCATTGATCTGGTTTATGTCCATCTTGAAATCTGTTCCTCCATATATCAGTTGATATCCAAAGAAGATGATAAATCTAATGATTTACTAAGTATATCAACTGATAAACTAGGTCTTTTATTTGATATACTAGGTCTTTTATTTGATATACTAGGTATTTTATTTGATATACTTAGTATATCATTTGATATACCAAGTATATCATAAATATGTGACAATTGGCTTCCATACATGTATTTATGTATACATAACAGATAATTAACTTGTTTTAAATTTTTTAGCAGAGCAACTGTTTTTGTAAATAATTTTCTTGAAGTAAGGGTGGTTCACTATCCATATAATAGTTCACATTATGTCATATATATTATAATAAACAAAGTTCCTCATCATTCAGACTAAAAGTAAATGGTTTCACAGGTCACACTTTGTTTATGTCTCTGCAGTGTTTGTTTCGTAATGTCCCTGCGCATGGAATTGCGCATGACCATTGCACCCATAATTTATACGGCTATGTAAATCTATTTACGATGCCGAAATAAATATATATTTTATCGTCGAAAATAAACTTCCAAACAGTAAATTTTATTATTATTATCTTATTATCATAAGGAAAGACTAAGATCTGGATTTGAAAGTGTAAGAAATGAATGATCGATATCGAGAGATCGCAAATGCTCATAATGTGCAGTTAATGGATAATGAATCAGAAAGATACAAAATACCCTGTGATCGAGGTTGTGGATAATTCTAATACACATGAACAACTATTAGCATCTGGAAAGCGTTATCTTAACCAAGAAGGTAAATCGTCACGCTAGCTAGGAGTATTAAAGCAGTGTTGAAAAATGTTTGATGAAACAAATTGATGAAATTACTGACTCCTAGATACAACCTCGTCCCCAGAGCCTCTTCGTTTATCAAATTAAATCAAAAGGCTGAGAGGCTTTGGGGACGAGGTGTTGTCCCAAATACTGACTCAAATGTCAAAAATGACATACCATCGTGCTTTAAAACTGTAACTATCCCCTTGCCATCAGACATCCAAATTATTCTTATAGAGTTGAACCTGAGGAAACACAAATGGCTGGTGATAGCAATTTTAATAGACCAATTTGCCAATAGCAATTTGTCGATAGCAGCCATTATGAATCAACCGAAAACGTTATGCATTGTGGTCCATCCGGTTGACTAAACAATGCATTGTGGTTTATCTGGTGGACAAAAAAAGCAATGAAAAAAATAAAACATTCGCAATGAAAGATAAGTGACAGAAAGAGCATGCAGCAACTTAGATATTTGGTTTCTGTATGTTATATGCTTTTTATTGCTAAAATGAAATGTGGAAGCTTTGCACAGAATATTTCTCATCGCATTCTATAACGATGCTGTTGTTAAAAAGGTTTTTTTAAAAACCACAAATTTGATAAAATTTAATTTAATCCTTTGATTAAGAATTTCCAACCTGTGTTACATGGCGATACAGCAGTATATACATTTCTAAAATAATCAAAACGCATTTCAGGTGTAGTTGTGGTAATAGTATTCTGTGGCTTTAGAAAACCTTTGTTGCTAGAAAAGAAACATCTAGCTAAATAATTCTTTTAAAATATTACAGCTTGTAAACCTAATCAGGATGTTATGCCAGAATTCCTAATGGTTTATTAAAGCTTGGACTCCCTAATTTTGCAGTTGTAAACTATGTCGATAAACTTGTGTAGTTGGTTTTTATTAGTTATGCTATGTATATTGTTACCAATGTTAAGATATCAAATACTTTTGGACCGAATCCTCTCCCCTCCCCTCCTCTCAACCTTCAATGTTGTTTAACTCATGCGTTCACGTTTAGGGTGTCAAAGTGTCATATTCTAAACAAAAAATACCAACAAAGGCTGATTGGGTAAGGGCAATGATTGCAAAAAATCCTTTGACCAAGTCAACAGCAATAAAATGGTAGCCTACCTAATAGATCGCTTCGCTAACGCTCCGCCTGGTCTATCACAACTCGTTGCCTGTTGCGTTCACGACTCGCCAGCTTGGCTGTTGAGCATGAACATGCGCATTAGAAATAACTAACGGGAATATCCGAAAGCACATAAACAAAAAAGGCCTCAAAAACAAGGTGTTCCTAGTAATACCGTGAATGCATAAAGTATATCAGTGGTAGGGTAGACCAAGCAAAGCGGTCTACCTAGGAAGGCTATAAAATGGCGACTAAAATCATTAATTTTTAATTGCTTAATGTATATGGTAATGGGTTATCTAAGATCCTTTTAAAACTGACACTGTGGTTTAAACATACACTTTCTATTATAGATGTTTGCAGGGTTCTATCAGAAATTTGTATTGTTAGGAAAAATAAAAGCACATACTTGGGGTACCCGTCGAAGAATAAGTGAAATTGTGAACTGTTCTAGTTAAATATCTCTTCTATAGAACAACATAAAAATATCATAACAACAACATATGAAAGGTATGAATAATGAACCCTTTAACTTTATTAGCTTTGGGGGTATGGCCTCCTCCCGATTTATTTTAATAACTTTTGAAATAATTGCTGAACCTGAAACTTTGCCACTTTTAGTATAAGCCAACCTCGTCTCCAGGGCTTTTCGCTTTTTTATGAGGAGAGAAAGCGGAAAGAGTCTCCACATAAAAAAAAACGAAAAGCCCTGGGGTCGAGGTTGGTGTAAAGCTATTTTGCATCTTGTGACAAATTTTCAGTTGTTCAGGGTTCCTACTTCAAAAGTTATTGGCCATTGATCAGAACCACCAATCAAATTTCTCATATTTTCCCTTGAAAATACTGACATATTGAGAAGTCTGTATTTTCTTTGTTACTTATTACTTTGGGATAAAACTTTACACAATTAATAATTTATGTAAGAGATTTCCGAAAATGACGTCGGATTTCCGGAGAACCGGAAAATTTTCTTTTCTTTTCCGAATTCCGGAGTCGATTCCGACCGCGAAAAAAATCCATTATGACGCCATCTTTTTTACCCAAAATGCACCCCATCCAGGTTTTCAGCGGCAGAAAAAGCCCAAGGTTATTGGGGTTAATGTCTTCAGTCGAAAATATCAAAATCGAAACATGAAAATCGGAGGTGGACTCAGGACATGCTTTTACTTAGTCCCATCGGTATAATGGCGACTCAAACTCATTAATTTTTAATTGCTTTTATATGATGGGTGGTCTATATAGACCCACCATTATACAAAAAGCTATTAAGAATTAAAACGTTTAGTTCTCCATCGTATTGCATTGACCAGGGGCTGGATCCGCCACTGGTTGATATTTGTTTGATCTATCGTTAGACTTTGTGTCTCCATTTTACTGCTGTGACTATCTAACAGCATGTTCTGCATCCAACTTTATGATGTTAATAGTGCGTTTTCATGGAAAATTTGAATGACAAAAGTCGCATGTTTAACTAAATCAAACATTGTAGCTATGCTGTAAGGAAGTAATTTGTAAAATTAAATGCTCATTAGCGAAAGTAATAAAATAAATGTATCAACTTTTTTTGAAGTTATTTATGTTGTGTAATTCTACATAAAGAGATGATCATGAAGAGTCATATGTTATCTAACTGAACGATGTGTTTTTATGTGTTTTTTTAATCAAACAAGATGTAAAGTCTGTAGTTTTACTGCAGATATTTTGCATGTTTTTAAAGATTTACCATTTGTATTGATTCATTTGTATTGTTCATTATACAGTTTTACTGAGTTGTTAATTTTTGAAAGCACGAAAGATTGAATAAGTACCTTATTCCAGGAAATTAACGAAGCATCTAATTAACGCGAATTTGAAATTTTCTCGTTAATTAAATGCCTGCAAATTAAACGTTTCGTTAATTTCCAGTCTCCTATAAAATTCTCTCGTAAATTTAAAACTCGTTATTTTTTGTAAAATTCTTTATTTGTCAACATTAACCCTATTCCGCGGAATCCCCCCACCCCCATACGTACGAGGAAAAAATACCCCATACAGAATAGGGTTAAAGCCTGACCACGCAAAGGTCATGTAAATGTTTATGCATTACTCAAGAAGGGAAAGGTCGTAATATCATTCTTGCAGGCCGGAGAGCGACAGGCATAACAGATGTTCTAAACGAAGCAAGCCAGTCAGGCTTTTTAGCTATGGATCCTTTTATGGATGTGTAGCTTTCTGGTTATTGCAATATTGTAAAGCTCTGTAAGTCAAAGAAAGTTTTAGTTATTCTATCCGTTCGCGTTAATTAAATGCTTTATATGAAGGGTTAAATTCTAGTTCTTTTATAGAACTGTAAGTGAAGAAAATAATGTGTCAATTCATTCAGTATCGAAGATTTAAGTGATTACAAATCATTGTTTGAATTCGGCTGCAGAAGTAGCAGAAACCAAAGAATTATTTGCTATAATAGCGTTTGCGGCACTGACAAAGTTAACAAAGTATATTTTAAGATATGGTATAGAATAGTTTTACGTCTAAGAACTCGTTTACATGAAGACTTATAGGCGAAATCAACTGTCATGGCTTCTGTGATTGGTTAAATTTTTCCGTTGCAAAAATGTAACCAATCACAGAAGCCATGACAATTCATTTCGCCCGCAACGATTTTCCATGTAAACGAGTCCTATGATAACAATAACACACGTGACATATTTAAACGTTACAAAAACTGTTTTGAAATTTGTGACAACTGGATTTTGTTTACGGTTATCATCGGTTACAGTGGCGGATCCAGAGCTTAAAAATAGTAGGCAAGTACCTACGAAGAAGTGTAAAACAATTAAAATTTCAAAGAAATTTTAATTGTTTTACACTTCTTCGTAGGTGTTTGCCTACTCCTGGATCCGACCCTGGGTTATGATTTTTGTTAATCTGAATTGCATTGACTACCTTGACTACCTACCGTGAATCGGATTATCTTGATGTTCAAGTAATGATAACAATTCTGAATTACTTAGTTTAGGCTTTCATCACGGGATTAAAAATAATTTCTGATTGATCTTTTAATATTTGGACATTCAGAGAAAATTAGAAAATTCTGGAACTTTTGTAACTGTGTAACTTTTTATTCCTTATCTCATTTATTGTCACAAGCCTCTGTGATAACGAAACATATTTTGATTATTCGTATTCACTTACATCTTCGGCACTGATATATAGAATGCGTTTTAACCTAAACAAAGATATTAAATGTATGAAGATAATTCTTTACCGTGAAAAGTGAATCTTCATACAAAAAGCAAATGACTTTGAACCTCCATTATACTGATGTGAATAAGGAAAATCATGTTCTGAGTCTACCTCTCTACTCTCTATAAAGAATTCGAAACTACGAATTTCGACTTAACTGGTAGGGCTGTAAAGAAACACAGATTCTGAAAAGACCTATGGTAAGTCTGCCGTTAAGAGTTTTTATAACAAAATATTGTAGACATTAATTTAATCCTTCTTGTGACAATTCAAAACGTTACCAGGGGAATTAGGAACCATTACAAAATTCGTTTGGGAGTTCGCATCCATTTTCATACAGAAAGAGTGTCTTTCTGCATACTAAGTATCTATACCTAGTATGCATAAAGACACTTCTTCTGTGATGAAAATTGTACGATATGCAATACACGTTTTGTGATTATTCCATTGCCAGAATGTTTTGATTTTATGGTAACAGAATGTCCCTTTATTATTGGTTTATTTTGTTATTGGTATACGTTTTTGACCAAATTTGCAAAAATAAGCACCCCCAAAACGTTGCGATACTAGCCTTTCGCAAAAATAAATACCAGCAAATTTTTTATTCTTCTCTTTTATACCATTTTGTATTACCTGCTATATAAAATTCGGATTTTAATAGCTAAATCAACACTTTTTTTACGAAAACAGAAATATTGAATTCGCAAAAATAAATAACCGCAAAACGTCGGGATTCAGAACATGCTATGGTCACAGCAAACAATGGAGACTAAAAATCCCTAATTTTGATTTCTTAATGTATGGCGATGGGACTGTTTAGAAATACATGGAGGTGTTATAAAGCCGCTGCTAAACTTTACATTGTCTAATTCATTCTATTTAAGCCGAGTGTGTAAATATATCATTTACATGAAGAAGAAAAAAAGTTATGTTCTCCCGTCAGTGTTACCACATTTTATCAAACAGTATTTATTTACGATTATTTACATAGGCCACTTCAGTGTTGAGACGCTGCTACCAATAATGTGGGCCCTGTTTCGGGTCCTGGTTCAATTTATAGCTTCCAGTTGAGCAAGGGACAGATTGTTCCAACTAAGATGTCATTGGAATTCGACACTTATTCCGTTCGGCCAGACAGCCACAAAGACACTTATTTTAAATAAAATTGATACGTGTCCGTAACTTTTATGATATATTATTTGTTACTGTTTGAAAAGTGGTGCCAAGTTATTCATAGAAATATGTAATAAGATTAATAATGAAAAAATGAGATTAATAGAGATTAATTTTATGTTTGTACGATAAACTGAATTGTTTTGATTTTTTAATTCTTATATTTGAAAAGAGTAGTATTAGCAGTTTATAATGTATTTACAACTACACAGAGGTATGCGTGTAAACCCAGCTGGCACACAACGTTAAAACAACGTTGTAGCAACGTTATTACAACGTTACAAAAAAGTGTAAAACCATTAAAATTTCCAAGAAATTTTAATAGTTTTACACTTCTTCGTAACGTTGTAATAACGTTGCTACAACGTTGTTTTAGCGTTGTGTGCCAGCTGGGAATGTTATGTTAATCATTTTATCAATAAACCTGCAGAAATCTGGAGTTTTACTTCATATTTCTGCAGGTTAAATGATAAAATGTTTAAAGGACAACGTTAGTTCTATAAAAGATGGTTCAGAAATAGCTGGATTTAGTTTACCCTTTAACGCATGATGTCGTAAAATGGTCACACCCACTTAAACAATTCTGTAGCAAATGCTACATGGTTGCTAATGCGTGTTTTGTAACACTATGTATTAGGGCTAAGATAAAGATTTATTTTAGTTTTGCATAATAAGGATCAGCGATGGATTCAGCCTTCTTATTCAGCGCATAATAATGGAGAACTGGCAGTTATAATCTTTATTAGCTTATATGGTATAAGCTAATACATTAAACTGATTCTGCATATTACTGCAGTGATAATGAGCGGATTACTTAGAACTCGTTTACATGAAGACTTTCTATAGGCGAAATGAACTGTCATGGCTTCTGTGATTGGTTATATTTT
>JAUCNQ010114667.1:0-11272 GCA_032352715.1 Bougainvillia muscus | reverse complement strand
AAAAATTTAACCAATCACAGAAGCCATGACAGTTTATTTCGCCTATAGAAAGTCTTCATGTAAACGAGTCCTAAAGTTTGACACTACTTTTGTATGAAAATTGATACGAATTTTGAATTTTGTGGACGATGTCTAATAACTCGTTTACATGCAGACTTTCTACAGGCGAAATGAACTGTCATGGCTTCTGTGATTGGTTAAATTTTTCCGACGGAAACGATTTTCCATGTAAACGTGTCCTAACACAGTAGTTTTTCAGCATCCAGGTACAATTCGTTTTATCTCGTTAAATTCTAATATTTATCATTCTGGTTGTATATCAATCAATTATACTATAATTTCAAATGTTGTTTAAATGAATTTTATAACTTGTAGAGAGGTAAATCTCATTGCGAAACCACCCACTTATCTACCTGAGTCTCAGAGTTTTTGCATCTAATTTTGTATCTCACCTGGAAACAGGCCAAGTGAGCAATTTGAATATATATCATCGCAAGTAATAACAAGTTGGAAGTAAACATAGTCGCCTTGAAAGAGCTTTAAGTAATATTTAGATGTTCACACATCTATCTGTACATACCCTGGTACCATAGAAAGGATGCCAACTTGATTGACACGACTTTAAATCGAATCAAAGGCTTGATTTTATATTCTGACGAGCGTGTTCAAATCTTTGATTCAATTCGGTACAAGCCCAGTTCTGATATTATTCGAATAATCAACAATAGATTCCCATAAAATGGTAAGATTAACGACACGAAATTTGTACACGATTTCTAACAGCAATAAAAACAAGATAAGAAACACAATAATAAATTTGTTTTCAAAACACAAAAGTTCGTAACTGTTATAATTATATACATAACAAATAAACAAAAAAAACATGTATAAAATATACAAACAATGAAATAAATAACTTAAAATGTATTATGTTCGCCTCATACTGTGGTTTTAAGACTGAATTTTCATTAAAAATGATATTTAGATTCAACGTTGAAAAATGAGCTGATGGTCAAAATTTCAAGTTGAAATCCTCACTTGAAAAAAAGTTATACTTAGGGTTCGTCTCAAAAATTCGCTTAAATTCGCTTAACGATTCGCTTTATTCCTGATAATTTTCATCTCAGACGAAGTATTATTGTGCATACTTTGTATGCACAATAACACTTCATCTACGGTGAAAATGAAGCGAATTGTGTAGCGAGTTTAAGCAAATTTAAGCGAATTTCTGAGACGAGCCCTTACTTAAACAACAAAATTTATGAAGAGTTTGACCATAAAATAATTCGGAGGGGTAAAATTACTACGCACTTTTACGGTATAAACTCTTCATAATTTTTTATTTTATTTGCTAAGCTTTTTATAACGAACACGTCGAATAGGTGAATTTTGTCGTCTGAAAAGTGTCTTTGTCCGTCCTTTGAGAACGTCTCAAAAATTCGCTTAATTTCGCTTCATTTTCACCTTAGATGAAGTGTTATTGTAACACGTAAGTGTTACAATAACACTTCATCTGAGGTGAAAATTATTAGGAATCTTTATATATGTACGAAGACTTCTTTTGAGATGAATAGGGAACGATTATCTAAATTATTATATTAAGGGATAATATCCAGTATTATCAACAAAAACCTACTGAAGTCACATAGAACAGAATAGAGTCAACATTTCTTCGCAGGTACTTGCCTACTTTTTTCATAATTCTATAGATCCGACCTATTTAAGCTACACAATGTGTTGACGATCTCAATGAATGCAAAACATTGATTTATTTTCTCTAGTTTTTTTTCAAGTAACAAAAATCGAATGGTAATGAAACTTCTTATCGGTATTAAACTGGTTAATACTGTATGAAAATCAGGAATATCTATTTCGGGCTACATAAGATTATTTGACATTTACTAAATACAAGGATGAAAGAGTTGGTTTTATAAAAATCCGGAAAATTTTAAAATATAGTAACTCTCCGTGAGGTACCCCCATGATGTCTGTGCCTTAGGAAATATTTCGACGTTGTGTGCTTCTGGATTGTCGGAAAAAAGATTTTGCTGAGAGAAAAGATATTCTTTAGCTTCCCAACCTACTTCCTCTTGGTCCTGATTAGGTAAAAAACCTTATGTAAGAAATCCGGAATTCCGGATTAATCCAAAACTCAGCTATCAGCTAACCATATGCAAATTTTCTCTAAACGCCAAATAATCATATGTTATCCGAAACGGATTATCCTGATTTTATGCAGTGTAAAAAATATAATCTCCTGGAAGTATTTAGGGGGACTTTCTACAAATTATCCTTACGCAAATCGTACCATTTTCATTACAGAGAGAGGTGTCTTTTGTGCATACTAAAGTTAGTTCTTCTGAATGAAAATCCATACAATTTCCTTATGATGACAGTCCCTTAAAACACATTCACTCTGAACAAACGTATACTGCTATGCTATTATTAATAAATATTCTATTTCAGATGAAGTGTTATCGTGCATACAAAGTATGCACGATAGTTCATCTGATATTAAAATTGACAGGAATGAAGCGAATTTTTGAGACGAACCCTAATGAATTGTGATATTCTCACACATAAGGGAGCGTCCACAAAATTCTTATGGAAATCCTACTATTTTTAAAATAAAAGAATTAAAGACACTTCTATTGATTAAAAATTGATACGAGTTTTATACAAATTTTGTGGAAGGTCCCTAAACATGTTTAAAAAACTATCATCATGTTTAAAAAACTATCATAGTACACTTTCTGAATTATTATTCTCAGGATTAAAAACAGCTGATATAAGCATAAGTCTAGCACTTATATAGATTGGAAAATTCCATGTATCATCAAATGTAATAATAGGTATTTCTTCATCTGTACGAAAGTTCCAATGCAATATACCTGTATCTTTGCTTTGTTCTTCGAAACCAGAATCATTCAAATTGAATGCTTTAAACCTTAAAAAAGTAATCACAAAATTTACAATGGAAATTTCATTTTCATGTCAGGATAAGAGTTCGTCTCATAATTGCGATTTATAAATAGGTTTTAGTCCATACTTTGTATGACACTTCTTCTGAGATGCAAATGAAACCATTGATTAGTAAATTCGCTTAAATTCGCTTCACAATTCGCTTTATTCCTTTTAATTTTCATCTCAGATGGAGTGTTATTGTGCATACTTTGTATGCACAATAACACTTCATCTAAGGTGAAAATGAAGCGAATTGTGAAGCGAATTTAAGCGAATTTTGAGAGGAACCCTAAGTCAAATGTTTTGTGAGGAAAATATTAAAAGTATAATAACTATTTACGATTTTAGAATTTTATCCCCAAATGCTTTTAACCCTTTAATGCATGTTGCAAAATGGTCACACATTACTTTGACAATCACGCAGCATTTGCTGCAGGGTTGTTAAATTGGATGACTATTTTCAGACATCATGCAATAAAGGGTTAAAAAGTATTTGTCTAAGGATTGTATTTAATGTTCAAAATGTTTATCTTATCTACAGAGGCAAAATAACAAAAATTAAACGGTTTTTCAGCAGAATTTCTAGGTAGACAACAAACATTAATGGTTTCCGGAATACCTCAATGCAACAGCTCTTTGACTTTGTAAACAGACAGCAAAGCTACATGGTTGACTAAATGTATTTCTTTTAACAGATAAGGTCTTTGTGTGATTGTTATATGTTACTATGATATCAATTCCGTATGCAAAACCAGTCCATCGCCAGCAATACTTAAAGTGTAAGAAAAAGGTTGAAATCACTGGCATCGTCGAGATAGTATTAAAAATCTACTAATTTCATCCCAAGAGAAGGATACTTTCTCGTATTATATCATTATAAAAACAGTGCATATAGTACACATATCGAAGGCTTATTCTAGAATAGGGGGAGGGGTTCACCATCACATAAGGAGTCACGTGACGTAAAATAAATTATGATGACGTCATCATGTCGCCGATGACGTCATAAAGACGTAGAAAATTGAGTAAAATCACTATGTTTAAATTTCGACCTAAAATTTAGCAACAAAGATTATTATTCTCTTCAAAACACTGTAATAACCATGTCATAAGATGGAGTTATCAATTTTATATGTTTTTAGGCACTTTATCATACGTTAAACCGGATTTCCGGAGAGGGAAAATTTTCCGGAAATGGAAAAAATTCCGAACTCAAAATAAAGGTTAGGTTAACAGATGCTCATGTGCAAAGTTTCAAGCCTACGTCTTAAATATTGAACGAAGTACAGCAATTACAAGGTTAAGAAATTTCAGAGGGAGTAGTGCAGTAAAAAGTGAGGTGGTTTCAAACAACAGCCAGTAACTATCATAGCCATGTTTTCGGTTATCATAACAAAACAGGGCATTGCAAGCTTGTTTATTCTGAATTGAGATAAACAATAAAATTAATAGCATGTGAAAAGAAACATTATACCCTTGCATCCGTTTCCAGTATTCTTGCACATCTACATGCATATTTTTCAAACTTATTAGCTTCAATGTCCATTGGGCCATTATCTTCTCCAGAATAAACAGACAGCATTTTCTGCCATTGCCATTTATATAAAGGCAACAGCCAGTCTAAGAATTACAAAATTTCTAATTATTTAGGTGTTTAAGTATAACTTTAGGCTCTATTTACCTAACTTCAGAGAGATCTTAGCGTTCGTCTCAAAAATTCGCTTTATAAATTCGCTTCATTTCTGTTAGTTCTCATCTAAGATGAAGTGTTATTGAGCATACTTTGTATGCACAATAACACTTCATCTGAGGTGAAAATGAAGCGATTTGTGAAGCAAATTGAAGCGAATTTTTGAGACGAACCCTAAACAAATCAATCAGGACTTAAAAACAAGTAGCATTTAATAAGATTGTTTTCCGGTAGTTGGTTGGCACTTCAATTCTCACTACTTCTGATTAATCAGTACACGTGACATTTTCTGCGTGATTGGCAGCAGATTCTGTGCCCTGTAGAACATGCAATAGAGTTCGTTTCCTAATTCTCACATGTAAAATGATAAACTTAAATTTAAAAATAGTTCTTACTTTTAGGAATAATATGGTCTTTTTCAATTAATCTGATACATTTGATGTCACCCAACATATTTTGCAGTCGTAAACATTGACAAACATCTGTAAATCTCTTCCCAGTATCTGTTATTAGAAATTCTTCTTTATTACAACTTTTTTGTATTTGAAAAAAACGTTGGGTTTCACTCACTAATGTTTTCAATGGCATTTCATTATCTGGATGTAGTTGTAAATAAATCCAGATTTTTAAGAAGTTATATACATCCATTTCAACTTGCATAACTACAAAATCATTTGATATCAACAGTCTTTTTAGTAGTGGTTCTGATAAATATTTTGCTAACGCAGGTGTACGACATAACAAGAAATTCCTTTCTAACCAACAGAAACATCTAAAGAAGAAACTAAGGGTTCGTCTCAAAAATTCGCTTTAATTCACTTCACAAATCGCTTCATTTTCATCTCAGATGAAGTGTTATTGTGCATGCAAAGTATGCAAAATAACACTCCATCTGTGACGAAAATTAACAGGAATGAACCGAATTTATTAAGAAATCATTCCCAAAAGAATTTTACTTACACCCAAGGAGAAGTGTCTTTTGGCATATTTAGCCCAGAAGAAAGGCATAAATGAAACAAATTCGTTTCCTAACAAAGAAATTTATTTTCAAACAACTAATCGATCAAACAGTTGCATACCAGTTCTCAATTCAGGGTCTGACAATCATACGGTGCCCCTTGAAGAAAGGAAGTGCCATTTTATGTAAAATAGTCCTAAAAACCACGTTTTCTTTGAAAGCTAGGTAGTTTTAGGGCCATTTTACATAGAAATTGTTCTTATGCAGCTGCTAGCGGATGCTACCATCCTATTTTAGATTAGAGCCTACATACAGTGTCAATAAAATGCTCTCATAAGAAAGATTTCGTTATGACTTTAAACGGTAAGAAATACTGATGTTACATGTTTGTTCTATAATTAAATGGTTGATATAAAGCCTACCATAACATTCGTATGGAAATTCGTATCAATTTTCATACAGAAGGAGAGCTATTGTGCACACTCAGTATGCACAAAAACACTTCTTCTGTGATGAAATTGAGTGACGGTCCTATAGAACGTTTTACCTTTCATCTACAATATTCAAATTATATCTTGAAGCAGCGTCATAAAACTTGCACACGTTATCAGAACAAATTGTTTCTAACATGGAATCTTCACAGTGTTGTAACAAGCCATCAAGTTGAAACATACGAGATGCTGCTAATACTGCAATTAAATTTTCTGTAAGAATTCCAACATCAACTTCATAACTATATAAACTGCCAAATGCAATATCCAAAGCTAAAAAAAAGATAAAGATTTTTTTTTTTTAAACTTCTTCACCTTTCCCAAGGCCACTACTAGGGGAGAAGTTACATCAAGCTCTCACAAGTTGTTAATCTGTCTCTGAGCTTTAACAATCCTCTGCCAACTCTATGACTCTGAAACATGGCAATCGTCAATTTAAAGAGGAACAGGTTGACCGCAGTACTTCCAGGGACGTGACATTGAGAAGATCCTCGACCCGGATACGAACCAGGGACCCCTTGATTATGAGCTCAATGTGTTCCCACTGTGCCACTACTGCATAAACTCTTTAATAAGATGTTGGTAACAAAATGGTCACACGCTTTAACAATCCTGAAGCAAAATGCTGTAGGTTTGTGTAATTGTGTAGGACCCCAGTTAAAAGCAACTATGCAAGTGTTATACCTTTTTTATACAAAATGAACCAATTCCACTACATTTACCAAGGAACCGTCTCAAAAATTTAAGAAAATTAAGAAGAAGTATCTTTGAACATAATAAGTATGTACAAAGACTCTTCTTCTTAGATGAAAATAACACCAAATATGTAACAAAAGTTTAAGACGGTTGCTACGAGCTACAATTATTGTAGCTGTATGTAAAACAATTGACCTTAGAGGAAGTGTCCTGGTGCCTACAAAGTGTGCATTAAGACAATTCGTGATACATAGATGGGCATGTATTAAATGGTAAAAATAAAAGAAGTTTTCAAAACAATAAATGTAAAATGTTGCAGAAGGTCTACGACAGGGCTTGATTCATGGGTAAAGGATAAATAAAATGTTGCATTATCGCCATTAAAAATGAAGTACATAGAAATCTAAAATTTAATACAGTTTATTACAAAAATATAAACTACACAACTAGACCATCTACAAAATACCTATGTAAATTCGCATTAATTTTAAAGTATTAAGTATGCAAAAAGACACTTTCTTTTGTGAGAAAGATGGTTTGAAATACGAATGCTGTCGATGGTCTCTAGATAATATTACTGACAAAGTTCTTACATACCTTTCCTGGTTATAAGATCATCAGGTACACTAATTGTTACATCAGTTTGTTCCTTTTCAACCCATTCCCCTTTGAACATACTTCGAAAATATGGAGACTAAAATAGTGAGATAATTCGTCAACAACGCCCAAAATAAATTTAGAATATAACTTAAGAATGATGGCAATAAGGCATCTTCTTTATATTGTGAGAGTTTTTTACGTTTAGACCCACCAACAAAGGCAGCAGAAAAAATGAATAGCTGTTTAAATCAAGTGGCTAATGAACTGGGATTGCAAATTGCCAGTATTTCCAAGATTTGCAAAATACGTAAGGGACTGTCCACAAAATCTGTTGTATGTAAGGGCTTGTCTCAAAAATTCGCTTTAATTCGCTTCACGAATCGCTTAATTTTCACCTCATATAAAGTGTTATTGTGCATACAAAGTATGTACAATAACACTTCATCCGAGATGAAACAAGAATGAAGTGAATTAATAAAGCGAATTTTTGAGACGGTTTCTAATCTGTATCAATTCTCATTCCATATGCATTTAAGACACTTCTTCTGTGATGAAAATGCTACGATTTGCGATACATATGTTTGGGAAATAAACAAAACATGATATGAATCACAGTAAAAACAATATTATATTCACAATAGGCCTATATACGTTACCTGACACAGATAGATTTTGTGCAATTTCCATTCTCTACCTGAAAAGTGAATGAATGGTTCATGTTTTATTCATGTGAATCCGGGTCAGTAAACTTGTGAAAGTAAGCATTATTTGTAATAAATACTGAAGGATGCAGCCTTGAATTGAATCTGACAACTAAGCCACTAAGACGAGTTGAACTACTGGCAGCTGAATTGAACTAAATTGAGTTGAAATAAATGGGTAATCCCTCGTTGCATGAATTACATAAAACCCTCAAAAACAGAGTATTAAAATATTATTTTTCCCCCATGGTTAGAATATCTTCAAATTTTATGTGCAGTGTTTTCTGGCGCGCAAGTCTTCGTATGAATAAAGAATCTTTTTTTTATTTCATTAGTGTCAATACTGTCAATACATATAATGCATAACTGCACTTCTCCTGAAATAAACATATTGCAATTGATGAAACAATTTCATAAAATAATCCTTAAAAAGTTAGGGTTCGTCTCAAAAATTCGCTTAAATTCGCTTCACAAATCGATTTATTTTCACCTCAGATGAAGTGTTGTTGTGCATACAAAGTATGTACAATAACACTTCATCTGAGATGAAAATTAACAGGAATGAAGAGAATTTATGAAGCGAATTTTTGAGACGGTTCCTAACTGCACTTCTACCGAGATAAACATATTGCCATTGGTGAAACAATTTCATTAAATAATCCTTAAAAAGTTAGGGTTCGTCTCAAAAATTCGCTTAAATTCGCTTCACAAATCGCTTCATTTTCACCTCAGATGAAGCGTTATTGTGCATACAAAGTATGCACAATAACACTTCATCTGAGATGAAAATTAACAGGAATGAAGAGAATTTATTAAGCAAATTTTTGGGACGGTCCCTAGAAGTGAATATATGTTTCCTTACCAAGAGCCTTTAGTGTAATATCACTGTTTTCACCATTGACAAAAAGTGTTCTGTAAATATATTCTGATGTTGTTTTCATCTTTTTCCTATAAACAGAGACAGTCTTAAAAGATCACATACAAAATCCAAATATCCAACAGGATTTATATAATGATCGGCATGTAACTACTAGCCAAAAGCTGTCCTTTTATTACAGATTAGGACTTTGGTGCTATGAGACTTTGTAACAATTTTCATTCAGAGGAAGTGTCTCTGTGCATACTGAGTATGAATAAAAAAAGTTCTTCTGTGGTAAAAATGGTACAATTTGCTATAAGAATTTTGTGGACAGTCCTTTAATATTCATTGGTAGGTAATTCATTTCACCTGATTATATTTTAATAGTACTCCTATAGCAAATAAATTACATAGATTAATTGCATTATATACAAACTTTGTCCTCTGCTTCTTGATTTAATTTTGAATATACAAATAGGAATTAGATCTGGTTAACGTGAGCCACGTACCTTGGTGTTTTTTCCATGCATTCATCTGCATCCACTTCTTCAGTTTCATGTTTACGCTTTCTTGGAGTTAAACAAGCTTCTGTTGGAGTAGACTCGTGTTCTTCTATACTGTTGCTAGCTTCACCTGAAGATGAGGACAAATACCCTCCCATTTGTTTTCTAAAGTACAAGAAATAAAAAATTAAGGGCTTTACAAACGCAATAATTTTGCTGCTCGCGTACCTGCTTTTTTATTTAGTAGTACGTTCACGTACTTATAATTCCTTTCTTTTCTGTACGTATGGAAGAACTGGATTCATTTTCAAAGTTTTCACATACTCCTATTTTCTATCCCTTAGTACGTGGTTTTGCTGCTATTTTCCAAATAAAAGCAAAATTTAAAGCTACGAAAGACGAAAATTTAGTATACATTGCTCTAACAAAGTTCTTAAAAGTTCGATCAGATATGGTCACGTCTAAAAACGAATCAATGCATATTATTTAGGAAAATTAGTGAAATCATGTTTTAGGCCTTGAAATTTCAAAAGTTTAGGAAAATGAATCCGCGTTTGCGCCAATTATCATTGCGGCAGAAACGATCGAACAAAATTGTTTTTCCACAGGCAAACTATGCAGCAAAAATGGGACTAGAACAAAAATAGACACGTTTTCACTTTCAAATACAATTTTAAGTAATAGTCGTATTTGAGACGGATCTAATTAACAATAACAACATTAATATAACATCTTTTTACTCGCATATAGAACTGTAATTAATAGTCATATCTAGATGGATCTGAGTAACAATAACGACGTTAATACAACCTATGTGTACCCGCACATAAAACTGGTATTAATAGTCATATTTAGGACGGATCTAAGGAACAATAACAACGTTAATACAACCTCTTTTTACTTTCATATATAACTGTAATTAATAGTCGTATTTAAGATGGATCAAAGTAACAATAACGACGTTAAAACAACGTCCTTTTACTCGCATATAACACTGAAAGTAATAATCATGTTTGAGACGGATCTAAGTAACAATAACAACATTGTAACATAATAATAACAACAACCGTATTAAAGACGGATCTGTCCACAGATAGACAATTATTCCACGAAATAAATCAAGAGATTGCAAACGATTACCAACAGAAGCAGTGACCTACAATATCTCGTCTTTTAAGTCAAGCCATTAAATTTCTAGGTTACACTCATATACATTATTTCTTCGGAAGGAGTATGCCTCACGTACGTGAGAATCTAAGACGTGAGACGAAAAATGGCTTTGTATAGCTCTGTAATAATAGTAATTGATATACTATAGTTAAAAGACCGTCCACAAAATTTGTAGGTAAAAAGTCCAGACTTAAGTATTTCTAAGATTTTTTAATGAATCCAACTTAATAATACTTTAGGAGCACAAACTTTCGCAAACAAATTTTAAGAGCCGATTCGGAGGAGAAACAATAGACAAAGTTGGGATAAAGTGAAACTGTAATATTGGAGGTGTCTATAAACACAAAAATGAGTACCAGGCATGACCTCTGAAATAGTGCAACAGGCTGACTCCAAAAGATATGGTGTGCATAGACTGGCACACAGACTTTACATAAGGTGTGCGTAGACTGGCACAAAGCAAAAGACAACATGGGCTAAATGTGTAGACACAAAGCTACATGTGGACTATAAAGCCACTGCCCAACGTGTCAATAGTGAAAGCACTGCAAATTCACTAATAGGTGTAATAAAGTATTATAAAAACGAGTCTTAGCATGTAGATACAAACATAATAGAAACTGTGCTTTACTGCAAATAC
>JAUCNQ010114656.1:0-11275 GCA_032352715.1 Bougainvillia muscus | reverse complement strand
AATATCCCAATTATTTTAAAAGTCATTATTATTTTCGTTATCAGCTTAAAATTTGTGAAAAAATGATATATAACAATTTTTTCTTCTACCACCTGTTGACAATTAAGTCACTACTTCCGTTCCACAAAAAGATATTGAAATTTTTTTTTACCATGTTCTTTCATATAAAATTTGGGGAAAAGTCACAAAGTTTGAGGCAAAAATACCATACGGTTCAGAAGTTACATATAAAAATGTGATAGTGGGGGGACGGAATCCGAATTCTGGGAAATTTCCTAAATAAATAAGAACTATCAACCTTACATCCAGGACACTTTCCTGATATTTCTCAAAAACTCGAGATACAGCTCAAAAATCCGATAAAAAAAACTCGGTTGTAGTTTAACCTGGCAGGTTTTACAACTTGTTACCATGACTCAGCCTCTGTGTTAAATAGCCACATAAAATTGTTTTGAAAAATAACCGGAATATACAGCATTGACTCATTTTACGAATATGTAGCTTCCTAAATTATTGAATTATTTGTTTTTTAGGGTGGAGGAACTGGAGGATCTATCAGGTATATTTATCTTTTTTATGGTTTCTTGTAGATGTTATTAACCATTCCTTGTGTATTACCTGTCAACTTAGGCCACCACTCCTAAAAAGTCATAAATCTCCTAATATTTTGATATCTTTTCTTTTATTAATAAAGCGAATTTCAAAGTTATTTAAATAAATTAGAATTGATAAATTAAAAAAATATATATTATTTGCCTAATTTGTTCAACTTAAAAACATCAGTAAATTTTCTTATTTCCGACACTATTAGACTATGAAATCTCGGAATTTGAAACCTCTCTGGAAGGACTGCAAGTCTACAATACCACGTTAAAAAGAATGTTTTCTGATCACCAAATATGTACTTCTTAACAGCCAGGTAACGCCTGAAAACCTAAAGATTTCGATGGTGAAGTGCACTCGTTCTCTCATAGAATTTCTTCTAGAACAAATCTATTACTTGTGATAGAAATGGTTTCACAATCGATTTATAATTAAGTTACTTATATACAGATATATGTCTGTATGAAAATTGATACGAATTATTATTTTTCTTTGTAGAGATGCTGGTGGAGCATTTGGAAAAATGGAAGCTGCACGTGAGGAGCAATATTTTCGAAAAATGGTGCGTGTTACTATTATTCTGAACCTTAAATGAACAGTTTCAAAAAAATACTTTGGGCTTATCCACAAATTAATTCTTATGGAATTCGTATCAATTTTTATTTAGAAAAAGTGTCTTTGTTCTTACTTAGTATGCACAAATATCCTTCTTCTGTCATAAAAATGGTACGATTTGCGATACGAAATTTTGTGGACGATCTCCAAAATGAATGCATAATTCTAAAAATAACTGTAATTTTGAAGAGAAGACATAATATCACTTAGAGAGTTATCGATATATGTTCTATTTTTAAATTTTTTAACCTCGGGTTACGTTTTCAAAAAGGACTTAATTTTCACAAATGATTGCAAAGTAGACATGATTTATATAGTATCCAGACGTTGTTTTCTTGAGTTAGTGAAACTTCTAAAAATACTTATAAATTCCATAAATAGTTTCATTTGTTTGGTGACTATAAACTATGTTTTTATTCAGAATAAGGGTTCGTCTCAAAAATTCGCTTCATTCCTATCAGTTTTCATCTCAGATGAAGTGTCAAGCTGTTTAAAATCAATTTTGACAGTTAATGTAATATGTTTTATTGACACTTCATCTGAGATGAAAATAAAGGGATTTGTTAAGCGAATTTAAGCGAATTTTTGAGACGAACCCTGAAGGACTGTTTACATACTTAATATGCACAAAGACCCTCCTTCTGTGATGAAGGTGTTACAATTTACCATACGAAATTTATGTATGCTTCCTTAGGGTTTGTCTCAAACTATTTAATAAAATGGAAAATACGGAACTGTAAAAACTATATTAACTCGCTTATATACATAGGCTGCATCCTTCAGTAATACAGGTCTAATCTAGAATAGTAGGGTAGCGTCCAATCATTTTAGTAAGGGCACTTTTTATATTAAAGACCCCTAAGAATACCGTCTCAAAAATTCGCTTAAATTCGCTTCACAATTCGCTTCATTCATAATAATTTTCACCTCAGATGAAGTGTTATTGTAACACTTAAGTGTTACAATAACACTTCATCTAAGGTGAAAATGAAGCGATTTGCTAAGTGAATTTAAGCGAATTTAAGCGAATTTTCGTCACGAACCCTAAGAATACCTAGTTTTCAAAGAAAGGTATTTTTTGGACTATTTTACATATAAGTGGCACATTTACCATCATTATGCAAAGGACAGTTTCCAAGGATGCACTTACTCTCATATATATAGGCTAGTAAGTAAATGTGTTCACGGGGATAGGTTGATTTTAAAATGTTTGTTTTAGCAACAAGATCTTCTAGCGAAGATCAAAAGAGAACATCAAGAACAATGTTTATATCATGATGATGAAATCACGTTTCATGAAGAAGCTATATCTAGACATGCTGAATCAATTGAAAGACATCAAGTATTAAAAAGTCAACACGAAGCAACATTACGTCAACATGATGGAGAAGAGAAACAACAATTATATAATCAACGAAATGGTAAAAAATAATGGAGATAATCGAATCAGATAACCACCATAATTTACAGACCAGCTTGTACCTTTCATAGAATATACTTTGACTTTTCATGAAGTGAAGTCATTTCATGATTCGTGTAATTTTCATACTTAGAGAAGAGTCTTCTTGCACACTTGTTATATGCTCTAAGAAACTTCTCTGAGATGAGATAAGATTTAAAAACAATTTCCTAAACAAAGTAATTTTAAGGATTCGTCTCTAAATTTTGCTTTGAATCGTTTAACAAATCGTTTCTCATATGAAGTGCGTACTTAGTATGCTCAAAGACACTTCTTCTGAATGGAAATCGATAGGAAGATAAAATCAATCATGAAATTGAACTCTTTGTTGAAATAAATAGTTTCTTTATAGATCAACAACTAGACTCACCTCAGGAGAAGTGCTCTTAATATTTTCAATGTATGGATGTAGGTACTTCTCCTCAGATAAATATGAATTCATAATGGATTATAAATATTACTTTTTTATTTAGGGACCATTTTTTTCTGTCTCAAAATTCTGCTAATTCTAACAGATTCTTAATTCATTCCCAGCCGGCACACGACCAAAATTGACGTCTAATAGACGTCTTTACGACGTCGCGACGTCGTGAAGACGTCTATTAGACGTCAATTTTAAAATTTTGCCCACTGGGTCATTCAGTGCCGAAGATGTAAGGGATTAAGAATCTTTCTTTGATTTCTCTGCTACAGAAGTAGTAGAAATCAAACTATGATTAGTGCTCACAGTGGATCGCGACACTGAATGTATTATTAGAGTGACGTAGGACACCATACGTCATAGCAGCGAATTCCAACAGTTAGAACCCTAAAATGGAGACTAAAACTAACTAACTTTTGATAATTAAAAAATGGTTTTTAGCCTTTAAAAGGCTAAGAAGCATTTGTTAAACTATTAAAAAGTAATGAATTATGCTCTATATTTTATTCTTTGACTAGGTTAAGACATGCTCTGGATTCGCCAATGCGTCACTCGGGTAGCAGCTTTGGCAGACCTTTTATGCAGACATAAATGATGTCTTGAACCATAGACATATGCTTGAACCAATACGTTTGTAAGAAAACCTAAAAAAGATAATGACAATGTAACATTCATTCATCATTCATTTATCCCCCTTGTTCATCGTGATCTGTACTGTCTTTTTGTATTACGCTGTTCTTTTAAGCGCTAGATTAATGTTAAACATTAACTCTTCTTGCCAATGCACTTTTTCCACAACATGGTCACACTTACTTAAAGCACATCTGTTCATTTGCTGGAGGATTGGACAAAATTCTTTGGCATGATGAGTTGATCAGAACCGTTTCCATGTAAAACGGTTTAGAAAAACACCTCCTCTTTTGAGGTGCATTTCTATTTCACAGGATCTTACACCACGTTCTACACGTTTTCAAACAGATATATTTACCTTAAATCCACACCTTCCACGCCTTCCGGAACCTTTTTTAAAAAAATTATAAAAAATTGTCGGAAAGTGTGTGAATTCCCAATTAAACTTTTCTTTCTGAAATGAGAACGTGTTAGCTGCATGTGTAAAACTTGCAGAACTTATTCAAACTTGTTTTGAATTATCAAGAAGTGCTGCAGTAGTAGTACGTACTGTAGCTAGAGAGATATTTACCTGTCAGGGGGGATACAGAGGCGAATTCATGTATTTACCTAGTCACAACAGTAAAATGGAGAATCAAAGCTTCGCTGGTCGGTGAGTATCAGAATATATGGTTCGGAATAGTTATGTACAATGTTTTTATTTCCCCTTTCTCGTGCCGGACATTTCGCATACATTTTGACATAAGGTTACCATAAGGTATGATGATACTGAAGACTATCATCATACATTAAGCTATTCAAAATTAACCGTTATAGTTTTCCATCGTCAAGCTCTTTATTATAAGAAACGGTTATTGTGTAATTTTGACAAAGATTAGATTCTATTCAGGGGGTAAAACATAAAATAGTTTAATTGTTTAGTGTCAAGACGAAGTTCTTTTCTTAAAAATATCATGTTTTATGAAGTTTACACTCTTCAACAACACATATAACTGATAAATAGTAAATTCTTTGACTTTTCTTTAACGACAAAAAAGTAATGTAAAAAATAGTTTGGGTTTTGTCTCAAAATTTCACTTCACAAATTATTTCACACACTGCATGGAAAGGGTTCGTATCAAAAATTCGCCACAAATCGCTTCATTTTCACCTCAGATGAAGGGTCATTGTGTATACAAAGTATGCACAATAACACTTCATCTGAGATGAAAATTGATCATTGAAATGAAGCGAATTTACATGAGCGAAATTTTGAGACGGTTCCTAAGTTATGTTATCCTTTTTAACAACGATTTTTATCAAACAATCTGATGAAATAACTCCAGATTATTCGATAAAATCCTTTATGTAAAACATAATTTTTATGCAGTGTCACTTTTTTATCTCAGAAGAATTATCATTGTGCATACAAAGTATGCACAAAGATACTTCTTCTGAGATGAAAATTGATAGGACTGATACGGAATATTATCAAGTGAAATTTTGAGGCAAACATTTTATTCATTTTATTCGCAAGCGATTTATAACGTTTTTTGTTTGTTTTTGATAAAACCACATATTTAGATGTGTTTTATTGACAAGGAAGGAAACGATCCACCACAAAATTCTTAGTGGAATTCGTATCAATTTTCATTTAAAAGGATTGTCTTTGTGCATACTACAGACACTTCTTCGGTAATGGAAATGGTACGAATTCCAATACGAATTATTTTTTTTGAAAACGAAGACTTAAACTCATTAAATCTTAATTGCTTTACCCTAGCAAACACAAGACAAAAATGTAGCTAACATGTAAAAATTACAATAAAAAAATGTAAATTCACTTAGCAAATCGCTTCATTTTCACCTTAGATGAAGTGTTATTGTAACACTTAAGTGTTACAATAACACTTCATCTGAGGTGAAAATTATTATGAATCTAGCAAACAAAAATGTCGTCCTAAATCTTACTTCCTTACGGCGTAAAGGACGCGATGACGTCATTTTTGAAGTTTTATTTGCTGGGATCTATGATGGTTGTATATAAATACATAAATCTTAAGAATTAGAACCTCTAGTCCAGAGGCGGTCTCAGAACGCGCATTTACCTAGTCACAGCACTGAAATGGAGATTCAAAGCACGCTCAATTCTAATAGCTTTCTGTATGAAGAAAAAGTAATGTAAAAAAGACCCATCATCATACAGAAGGCTATTAAGAATTAAAACTTTAAGCTCTCCCTCGTGTTGCTCTGACTAGGGCTGGATCCGCCACTGAGTTCTTCTTCGTGGTGCTCTGATTAGGTTTAGATCCGTCACTGAGATCTCACCAAGTGCTATATTATACATATACTTCACGAAAATCAATATTTTTCAATTTACAAGGATCATCAAATAACTTGAGGGTTCATTTTTGTTTTCCAGTAGAAAGGTGTACATACGTACATTGGATACGTTGATTGGATAACATTGATATTCGAGCAGCTATAACACTACACCTTGAAAGTTGAATAACCGAATGGAAGAATCAGCGACGGATCCACCAACCTCCCCCCCCCCCCTAGCCAGAGCATGATGAAGAAGAACTAAACGTTTTAATAAGCTTAATTTATTTTGATGGGTCTAAAGAGACCTACCTTAATACCATTAAGCTATTAAAAAATTAATGAAGTTAATTCTCCATTTTACCATGGTGACTAAAGGGTCGTCTCGAAAAATTCGCTTTAATTTGCTTCACAAATCGTTTCATTTTCATCTCAGAAGAAGGGTCATTGTGTATACAAAGCATGCACAGTGACTCTTTTTCTGAGATGAAAATTACTATTATGTATTCTTAATCCACTACTGCAAAATGGTACAGCATTGACCAGAGGCGGATTCTGAACATATGATTACCTAGTCACAGCAATGAAACGGAGATTCAAAGTATTCTCAAAGTCATTAATGGCCGCGGAACGAATTTTGGATTGGGAGGGGGCTCAATGTTGGCATTTTTGCCACTGTTCTCCCGATTTAGTGACTTATCCCGAGACCCTACCATGGTTGGCGCCGAGCGGAAATTTTCGGAATGGGGAAGGTCTGGATTGGCTAAAATCGCACTTTCCAGTAAAACAAACTATGGATGAAAAAAATATTGGGAGGTCTATAGCCCCCTTAGCCCCCCTGCTCCACGGCCCCTGCTGTTTTGCTGTTTCTTTACACAATTGAAAATGAAATGATTCCTGGTATGACGATTTATCTAAAAATTCACTTTAGAAATTCGCTTTCATCTCAGGACAAGAGTCATTATGCATACTTTGTATGCACAATGACCCTTCTTCTGAGATGAAATTATGGATAGACTGATAACGTTTGAACTGAAATTTTGACCTCTTATCAAATATAATCTAGTAGATGATGGAGAAATTTGGTTCTCCAAAATCTCGTTTCCAGTATACTTTATCTCTTTTTGATCAAGGGGAAGGAGGGACGTCAAATTTAAAAACAAACAAATGGCCCTGGGAATGAGGTTGTGCTCTCCATTTAGATACTGAGTATAAAAATATTAGCCTTTTTTTGTTAACAACTAAAAAAAAAAATCATTCCCAATTGGTTAATACAAATTATAAAATTATCACCTTTGGTCTCCCTCCCACTGCTTATTCTCTTAAAATTGGTATGACAATATTAAGGATCGTCCACATAATTCCATTGAAATTCATATTAATTTTCATATATGTGCATACATAGTATGCACAAAGACACTTCTTATGTGATGAAAAATGAAACGATTTCGAATACCAATTTTGTGAACGGTCCCTTACATTTTGGGGGTAAAATGACCATGTACCAGATTATATAGAATGGATAGTTTAAAACGACTGCATCTGCTATATTCACCTGCTTACAATGTTCCTATGACAACAATCATATTAAAGTTTTGTTTTCTTCGTTGGTGAGTAAATAGATTAATTTTTTTTTCTTCACGTTTTAGCGAGAACAAAAAAAAGTAATATGGCGATAAGTTGTAAAATAAAAATTTATTAAAGAATATATTAGAAAAAACTGAGTATTTGATGATTTTTTCACTTAAAACTTTTACAAGTTTTATTCCATTTTAGGATTTTAAAACAAAAGGTTCATGCTATGTTTATAATAAGCTAGATTTAGAGAAACTAATCTGTTTTTTAACTTTTTCTATTTTTTCCTTTTATAACCCCCTTTTTTGTAAATAAATAAAAAGTCAGTTGTGGATCCAACTGTTGTCAGAGCATTACGATGGAGAACTTGAACTTTTAATTCCTAACAGAGGTGGACTGAGAACATGCTTTTGCCTAGTCACAGCACTGAAATGGAGATTAAAAGCATGCTCAAAGTGATTAATTCTAATAACTTTCTGTATGAAGATGGGTCTGTTAGACCCATTATCATACAAAAAGCTATTAAGAATTAAAACGTTTAGTTCTTCCTCGTGTTGCTCTGATGTGTGGTAAAGCAATTAAAAATGAACTGCCATTTTACTACTGTGACTATGGATAAAAACATATGTTCTGAATCCGTCTGTGGGAACCACAAAGATGGATAAGGTAATTGTTATTATTTTGACCGCATACTCCTTATTCTTTACTCCTCCCTATTTTATTTTTAATTTGAGAACTATTCTTCGTTGTTATTTTCATATTTTGCAAATTTAGGTGTGGTTTAAACCAATGACAAACAACTTCTATATGAACTTGAGGTATGGCCATACTCGCAAGGACGAGAGATTTTATCAAAATTAAATTATATACAATAACAAAATCATAACTACAATTGCGGACAAAATCTTTTGAGACAAATTTTTGAACGAACACCGCCCCCTTCCCACCTCAATCAACGTTGGTATTTTTTGATCCAGGACCTGAATGTAAGCATTAAACAACATTGATTGTGGGGGACGGGCGAATTTGGTCCAAAAGCATTTTTCTCAATATTTATGTCCACGATTGTAGTTAATTTTAACCAATCATATAAACCAATTCGATGCTCTTTGCAATAATCGTCAAATTGGTCCCAGAGCATTTTGTTAGGATCGAGGGTTGCATTTCATTTCGTTTTTGTCTAAGTTAATTAGCTCCAAATTCGTCTAGTATCTCTAGCTAATAATATCTATTATCTTGTTAACCAAATTCAGGGGGAAAATTTGAAAAATGCAATAATTAATATTTATTATTCAAGAACTTTAAGCCAATAACTATTAGAAACGTAAGTGTTAACCAATAGCTGATAAGTTTAAAGAAATAATGTTCCAATATGGAAAAAGAAAGTGTAAGAATTAAAAGCTGTTTTTTCGGAGACAACTAATATAATAAATTTATTAGCTATGAAGGAGAGTCTTTTTATTGTTTTGGCGCTAGCCAAAACAATAGAAAAGACTCTCCTTCATAGCTAATATTTCTTTAAAGTACTCTCAATATAAAAAAACAGTTTTAAAGAATTAATTTTTAGAATTTGTTTCTCTTTTTATTTTTCGGAAAGTTAAATAAAGAATCAATAAAGAAAGAAGTAAAAGAAAAAAAAAGAAGAAAAAGAAATTATATGCTCGATTATTTTTGTATTTTTTTCACTATCTTCGTAGTCTTAAAGATTATAAAAAAATATAAGATATATATATACATATATCAGACGTCTTTTTTTTTACAACAAATTGTGTATAAAGTTGGTCCTCTTCGTTCTCTCTTTCTTTCTTATTTGGTTTCGTTTTTAGGGATTTCAAAATATTTTGCATCGAAATAAATGTAGAATTCCCAACCAAGATGAAGTGCTTTTGTGCATGTTAAGTAAGCTATAAAGGCATTTCTTTTAATTGAAAATGGATGATTTCTTACAAGAATTTCGTAGACAGTCACTTGAGGGTTGTCGCTAAAAATTAAATTTTATTTCTTGCACAGCTCGTTTAATTTTCATCCACAAAGACTATATATTTCTTTTAAATGAAAATTGATAGGAGAGAAATGGATTTACGAAGTAAATTTTTGAAATGGTTCCGAGTGGCGGATTCAGAGCTAGTCAGAGCACCAAGCAAGATGGAGACTAAAATAAATTATTTCTTAATAGTTAACAAATGGTCGTTGGCCTTTAAAAGGCTAACGATCAATTGTTAAACTATTAAAAATGTGTCTTGTTCTCCAGTTTATTGCTTTGACTAGGTTCTATGATCTATGATTTCTCATCTATGGTAATAAACAAATTGCAATTCAGAACATGATTTTACCTAGTCACAGCAATGAAATGGATATTCAAAGCATGCTCAAAGACAGGTCATTAATTCTAAATAGCATTCTATATGACAATGGTCTCTTAACCCTATTTGTACTGGGCTTTTTAGATTTTAGAGCTCCTCATCACTGGGGGGGGGGGGGGGGGATTCCGGCCCCCCTGAATAAATTTTGAACAACAAAAGGTATGATGATAAAACTTTGCACAATTATTATCTATTATGTTTTGAACAAAATGACATCGTTATTTTTTTGATGATGTCATTAATTTTCTGGTGACGTCGGCATAAATTATTTCAGGCGATAATTTTCACCAAAAAACATTATTATTTTCGATATCAGCTTAAAATTTGCGAAAAAATACAGGGGATTCTCTGCAATTCGAACTCCCACGGGGAAGAAATAATCGTTCGGATTATGGAGTGTTCGAATTATGGGAAGTTGGTCTATGGATATAACTCTTCACGGGGAAAGAAATCTTGTTCGAATTATGGGGAGTCGAATTACAGAGAGTTTTCGAATTATAGGGAGTCGAATTACAGAGAGTTCACTGTATAACAATACATATTTAAAAATAGATAAAAATTCGATCCATTTTTCTTCTCCTGTTGACAATTAAATCACTACTCCCTTTCCGCAGAAAATTATATATATATTTTTTTACCACGCTGTTTCAGATAAAATATCGGGCAAAAACGATTAGCTGTTCAGAAGTTACGCTTAAAATTTCTTTGTTTATAAAAACCGCGGAATAAAAGTCGTGGTCGGGGGTAAAAATAACACAAATTCTGAAACACAAACATAAAGAAACAACGAGTGAGATTAAAAATTATAAAAAATAACGCCTGGTAAAGCTTTGAATCTGCTTTTGAATTAACTCTCCTTATGATGTTTAAATGACTTTATATTTGTCATCAAAGTGACGTTTTTTTTGTTATCATATAAAGTTTGCTTGTAATACGTTGTAAAGGATCAATCTAGATCCTAGGGTATTTTGTCTCTTTTTTTTTAAGAATCCAAGTAGAACGCCCTGTGATCGAGCAGTGGCGGATCCAGCCCTAGCCGGATTAACACGAGGAAGTGCATAATGTTTTAATTCTTAATAGCCTTCCGTATGATGATGGGTCTAAGAGACCCACCTTCATACAGAAAGCTATTAGAATTAATCACTTTGAGCACGCTTTGAATCTCTATTTCAGTGCTGTGACTAGGTAAAACCGAGTCCGCCTCTGGATCGTCATCAGTGGTGGATTTAGACGGAAGCAGCCATCTGTACGTGTTCTTCAAATTATGTGTTCCGTAAATATTTGAAATATTCCTACAGAAGTGTCCTT
>JAUCNQ010114634.1:0-11279 GCA_032352715.1 Bougainvillia muscus | reverse complement strand
AACACACGTGCGCGCTAAACGTCCTTCTGATACTACTTCGTCACGTCTACAGAATGTCCAAAGGACGCCTTTAAGACGTCTCATGCCAGACTTCTTCAGGACGTCTTTGTGTCCAATGGGCGTCCTCAAAATTCGTATCGTTAATTGTACAATTTTTATAACAGAACAAATGTACCAAATTTACTCGAATGACCGCCCTTGTTCGAAAGAGTGCCCCCTGCCCCACCCCCTCGAATGAGCGCCCCTTTTTGAAATAAATTTGGTTATGAGCGCCGCCTCGATTGTGCGCCCCTCCTACTCCCGAAAAGGGGCGGTCATTTGAAAAATATATTGTAAATTACGTAATAAGGTTATTATTACTTACGAACACTTATTATACACTGATTTTCTTTTCTTTGACAGTGTTTCTCTATTCTGTTGTAAAATTATTTTTACGCTCTCTTTAAATTTTTTTATGAGCGCTCCCTGTTAATGTCAAAATGTGGAAGCAAGACAGAATGTGGAAGCCAGAAAAAAACTTAACGTCCCGTATTATGTTTTTATTATATTTTATTCTTTGAATTTGATCAACCATTGAATTTTGCACCGTTTGGACAACCATATGACAAGGCCTCGTCTACTTCGTAACGATTTGGCAGATTGTTTCTATTTTTGTTTTTAAATAAAAAGTAGGTATGTTATAATATATATATATAATATATAACAGGGTATGCATTAATAATAGAGTTCAATAAAATGTTAACTTCAATTCGGCAATTAAGGTTTCACATAACAAGCCCAAATCGTTAAAACTATTGATCAAATCAAAATTGTTGATATAGTTTTTGCTAAAGAAAGAATGAAAATGACGTTTAAACGACGTTTTTATTAAGTCTCATATAATTCAAGCTTTATTTCATCTGGCAGTCCTAATTATGTAACTTTCTTTTACCCCAACACTGCGTCAAAAATATGTTATTTAATTCCTCAACACGCCATTTACGATGGACAATTACAGGTTGTTCAACAAGCAGAAAATTAATTTCTGCAATTTTAAGTTCTACTTACACAATCAATGATAACTGACAGCACCCCAATGAATAAGAAAGTGAATGGTTGTTTCCATTGCTTGTCCCAAAACTATCGAAATTTGCAATGCAGTATAATAAGAATATGCTTACTTGAAAGTAAATAGCATAATTGCAAACGCAGTTGAAGGAACACTAAGTATCCCAAGAGGACTTACTAATTATGAAAATCGGGATAACCACCATTGGATTTCAGTTAAATAATTGACTTATTTGATTATTGGACTAATGGGAATCTGATTATCCCCTAGCACCATAACAGAATGTGGAAGCACTATAACAGAATGTGGAAGCAGTCATGACAGCATCTGGAAGCACATATGTTTGTTTAAGTGAAGCAGTTGTGAAGAATAGACAGTTCAACTTTCCGTTATAAGTACTTCCATCATAGTTGTATTTGACTGGAAACTGTAAACATGATAACCATTTTTAACGTTAAAACGACGTGATAAAATAATGATGTTTTTGACTAATTAGATTCGTTCCCAACGCCTTTTACTTTTTTTCAATATAAACTGAAGGAAAAGCGAATTATTCCTTGGAATGGGGTTGAAGTTAGATATCTCACTAGCCAAAATAGTAGTAAAGCATCCGCACACAAATAATAATGCAGTGTTTTAGTATTTTACTGTTTGTCGTGATATTTCTTCATGGTTCCACATTCTGTCATAAAAGGATTTATAAATACGGAGTATGCACAAAGTCAGTGATGGATGTAGTCTTTGTTAAGGCATTGCGTAAAAGCAAAAATATCACAGGAACTTCCTTTTGAATCAAAACCTGTGCAACAGAAACAGCACGTTGATAAATAAACATATTTATGAAGTAGAAAAATATTGATGTTGTAATGCGTGTCAGGGTTGAAATACTTCCACGCGGGAAAGCAATAAATTGGGGATTCTCTAACACATTGAATTTAATTGTTTGAGAATAAAAGAAGGTTTGCAAACAAAATTAATGTTCCTTCATTGCTTCCACATTCAACACCCCCTCGAATGAGCGCCCCCTAGAACGAGGGCCCCCTGTACAAGTCTGAGATTTAAAGTACGAGTAAATACGGTATTTGTGCATACTAAGTAAGCGCGTTGTATGAAAATTGATATGAACTTTCATACTAATTTTGTAGAAGAGTCCTAAAACCTAACGGTTTCTACTCAATATACATTTTTATTCTAAGAAAAATCTGATGTTTTTTTTATAATTTCTGCCGGAACAATGGAAGATTTCTGATTGACACACTTAAATTCTGATTGACACACATTAATTCTCATTGACACACGTTAATTATCGTACAGTTATAATTCCTTCTTATTATATCAATATTTTATATTTAACCACAAATTAGCTTCGAAAGTGAAACTATATGGTACATGTTGAGATGTTTGGAGAAACATAAAACAAAGCTCCTTCATAATAAAGAAAATTATGTCATGCTTAAAACGCTAAAAAAACTAAAATTCCTCTTTATTTACAAAATTACCCAAAACATCCGAAGAGAAAAGAAATGTTTATTAACAATTGTTAAAACAATGACTCTGAGCACTTCTTCTGAATGGAAAGTGATACTAATTTTCATACTAATTTTGACGACTAAACTACTGTACAACAGTTATAGTCCAAGAATCGGATATTGAAGCCTGGAAATATTAGGCAAGTACCTGCGTAAAGTGTAACACCATTAAACTTTCATAGAAATTGTAATAGTTTTACATTTTTTCACAGGTGTTTGCCTACTCTTTGATCCGGACCATCTCAAGAATCTTTATCACATCAACAAAATTATCCCCTGTTTATATAGGGGTTGATATTTAGCAATCTTCTATTCAAAAATATGCAACCGATAGGGTTTTCCTTATTTAAAAGATCTTGATTGAAATTGTTTCAATATGGAGTGTGCAGTAAAATATTCATCGATGAACGAGATAATTTCTTAACCCTATTCCGTATGGGGTATTTTCTTTCTTCGTACGTATAGGGGGTGGGGTCGAATTCCGCTACCCCCTCATAATTGTAGTTCTGCTTGTGCTGTTACCTTAAAACTTGGCATGATTCTAGTTAAACTGAGTTTTAATACTTTGAAGAGAAAAAAACTACGAAACTACCTTTCGTTTTTTGGTGACGCCAGCATTTTTCTAGTCAGGTGCAAGTTTCCCAGTATTTTCTCTGCATTTCTTGCATAAGGCTGTTGTATGTTTTTGTTGCTTAAGTATTTTTCCGATTGATACATAGAGTACCTGTGGCCAGTGCCAGAGTGAACTACACGCTTTATTTTTATGAGCAACATATTTATAAGCACCACAGGCTCAAATTTGACGAAAAAATAAGAACCAACCAAGCACCACAATAGGCTCAAAATGATAATCCAAAGTCAGAAATCTGACTTTTTATTTCGCAGTTCCCTATCTTGAATAATCTTTCGATTGTTTTATATTCCAAGTTGCCCTTTAATTTAAGGGAAGTCAGGCTAAGGGACTAACACTCTGCTATTTTGGTGGGATTTTGAAACAGATTAATGTGTTAACTATAGTTTCCATAATGAGTCCGATCTAAGCACCATGTTAGGCTCAAAATAAGGAAAATATAAGCACCAGGGAATTTCTACTGAGGCTGGCTGGTGCTTATTTATTAAAAAAAGGCGTGTAGGTCTAACATTTTGTGTGACGCCATCAGAATTACGACTTATATCACTAATTACGAGAATTGGAAAATTATATTTTTTGAGAAATCACGTGACAAAAATGTCATAACTCAAAGCTGCGTTGACTTATTATCGGGAAATTTTCTGTAAACGTGTATACCTTATCGGTAAAAACTTCGTCGATGCAAAGAGACGAATATTTCATCCAGTGACGAAAATTTGTACCGACGAATAATTTATGCCGACGATTTGTACCATTTCGGAAATTTTTCCTATGCAGTCCTGACAGTTATCTTAAACTTTGGTAGGGTACCGATTGAGTATCTATTATTTGCTCTTGTAATGCCGTTTCCTCCTACTTTCAAACAGTTCTACGTTCCCAATTTTTCTCTAGTGACTGTTAATAAATTATATAAGAGTTCAAGAAAATAACGCTGCAAAGTAAATAGGCAAAACAAACGATCAATAAAAATTCAGAAATGGTACAAATTATTCGTCGGCAATAATTATTCGTCGGTACAAAGAGACGAAATTTTCAGGAGGTGACGAATAATTTGTACAGACGAAAAACTTAAGATATTGTAAATGACAATGATGGCTGATGATGAAGGGTATTTCTCATCCTTGTATTTTATTTGCTTTAGATTTATTACCTCGTCCCCAGTGCAATTCAATTTGTTATATACGGATATTCTCAAATAAACCAAGAAAAATTCTAGTGTACGAGGTTGTTAGAATTCACTTCATTTTACTCGAGAAACATTTTTTTAATACCAAATGAGTTAATAATAATAATAATAATATTTTATACTTGAGTTACTTGTAAAATTACAAGTTATGATGGTGAGTGGCGGATCCACCCCTAGTCAGAGCAACCAGAGGAAGAGGTAAAATTTTCAATTCAAAATAGCTTTGCGTATGACGATTGTCCTTTAGAGACATGTTCTGAATCCCTCTCTAGTGAATCAATACAGAGGCAGATTCAGAACATGTTTTTACTTAGTCACAGTAGTAAGAGGGATACTCAAACTCATTATTAATTACTTTATGTATGACAATGGGTCTCTAAAGACCCATTGTCATACATACAGTTATTAAGAATTAAAAAGAATTGTGCTTCATCGTAATGCTCTGACTAGGGCTGGATCCGCCACTGCAGTGAGTATTTCATTTTCCACATCTTTATGGTTAATAAATTGGTTCAGTATGAAGCATAGAAAGACTATAGAATACATAACTTGAATCAGTTAGTCTTCTCTCAGGGTTTCACGTTTTCTTGACTTATGCTCTTTTCTTGAGAGCGAGTGGCGGATCCAGCCCTAGTCAGATCAACACGGGGAAGAGCTAAACGCTTTAATTCTTAATAGCCTTCAGTATGATGGCTATTAATGAAAGCTATTAGAATTAATCACTTCGAACATGCTTTGAATCTCCATTTCAGTGCTGTGACTAGGTAAAACCGTGTCCTGAGTCCGCCTCTGAGAATTGTCTGAAAATAATCATTTTGGCTTCTTATTTATAGGTAAATATTATACACCCCAATGTTAGCGTCTCCCTGGTTGAATATTCAAATAAAAGATTCAAAAGATTCAAAAAGAGTGTTAACAACACTTGATTGCATTTTAAATGCACACATACCACTAGTATGACTAAATCAGACGGCAAAAAAAATTGGGGTCCAATACCATTACGTGACTAGGACCCAGGACACGCCCTTTTTGCTTATTATAGCGCTAAAACTACCAGAATTTCCAAGCAAAAGGTACCGCTGGAAACAGAATTTTTTCGCTTTTCATGCAACGAAATCTGTAGCATGTCTACCGTACAAGAGCAAAATGAACATAGGAACTCGAAAAAATCACGTGACTAGGACCCAGGACACGCCCTTTTTGCTTATAATAGCGCTAAATCTACCAGAATTTCCAAGCAAAAGGTACGGCTGGAAACAGAATTTTTTCACTTTTCATGCAACGGAATCTGTAGGATGTCTACCGTACAACAGCAAAACGAACATAGGAACTCGAAAAAGTCACGTGACAAGGACTTGATTCATTTATACATTAAGGTCGCATCTCAAAAATTCGATTTATAAATTCGCTTCATTCATGTCAATTCTCATCTCAGATGAAGAGTTATTTCGCATACCTTGTTTGCACAATAACACTACATCTGAGGTGAAAATGAAGGGACTTGTGGAGCGAATTAAAGCGAGTTTTTGAGACGTACCCCTAACAAGCGGATGCTTTTACCTAGTGACAGAAATAAAATGAAGACTCAATAATAAGACTCAAGTCATTCAGATATGTCATTCATTTTAATTACTTTATGTACGAATTAAACCAGCTTGTTCTTCACCGTGATGCTCTGATGACTAGGGATAAATCCGCTAATGACATACATTCCACTATAAGATTTTTTCCTGTTCCATCTCAAAGTAAAATATCCCCTTCTTTAACTCATTGGACAAAGGTATCAAAACTATACCAAACACTATATAAAATAAGACCTTTAAAGCATTGTTCAAAAGTATCTAAACAGTGGGTATTTTAGTTTGTACAAAATAAGCAAGGAACAGGTCATTAAAGGTAGAAATCATAATCGGATCCAGAGAAGGCTTTAAGCATTAAAATGGAGAATAAAAGATACATATTTTATATAGTTTAATAAATAATTGTTAGGTTTTAAAGGGCAAACAACCATTTATTAACTCACTGACAATATTTCAAGTGTCACATTGATCCAATGCGAGTGTATTTTTCAAATTACCCACCCGCTGTGAAAAAAATATTCTCTCTGCAGCGTTTTATAAACGGCGATTCTTCTTGGAATTCAATTACCCTTATGGCGGTGTCATTTTTTACTCTTTTACTAGCGTCCTTGTTACGACAATTACTCTGTCATAATTATGACTCTTTAAATAGTGTCATTTTAACTTACAAATGACTCTGCTTTTAGATTATTTCTAAAATGGCCCTCCTATGGTAATCTAAAGCAAATGACACTACTTGTAGTGTCTTTGGTCAGAATTGTTTTGAAGCATTCACGATGCTCATCGGATGGCTTGTTGCATGAGTTCCAGAATTAACTGATTTTTTTGCCGGGGGTTGAACTCAAAGTTTAATACTCTTTCACTTTTAAGTGAAAAACCAAGTACATTTTTAGATTATTCGACGATGAAACATTTCAATGATTTAATTCTTTAAAGAGTTTACAAACACGCTTCACACATTTGTATGCGTTTCTCAATGTTGAAACCATATATAAACACCCTAAAACTTATTATTTGCACGAAGTTTCCGATAAATCCATTTAAAAACAATCATGCGAGATGATACAAGTGATGAGACAACAGAAGATACAAGTAATGATATGAGCGAAAAGGGTGACTTTATTTTTTTTTACCGCAGTACATTCCGCAGCATTGTTGAGTTATTTACTATACTGGTTGCACTCATTTTTAACTTTATCTTAAATTTACCAACTGTTAAAGGAAACTGTAAACGTTCTTTTCATGTTTTTTTTTCTCAAATTGTGTCATTTTCGTATTTCGCGGTTGTACCAGAGTAGATGCAGCAGGAGGTGTAGAATTCCATAGGTTCTGTTGGACTGCTGTGTTAAGTTGACATATGGCTGAAACCATTTTATTATTACAGCATTTTGTTTGCCATCTCCTTTTCTACTATTTTTACATCTTATTTAGGAATGATGGGGATGTTGCTGTAATCCATTTGCCATCACTGTCATTAGAAGACTCTACTTATATGTTTACAGGACAAACTTGATTGATCAAAATATTCCGCTGTTTGGAAAGATGCACTGAAATTATTGTTGATAACGTTAATTGGCATACCTGGCAACGTCAACCTTGTAAAGTCACCTTGCAAAGACAATCTATTTGTAATTCAAATTTGTAATATTCTAGAATATATATATTTAAATAGTTTATGTAAATTATGTGTTTTCCTCTGTTTGCGGCCGTTAGTTAATAATCATCCCTTTTTAAAGCATGCAAAGGATGCAATTCTTAAAAAATGACACTAAAGAAAGGATAAATTTTAGCAGTGCATATACCGATACTGAATACAGTGCCATTACAAAATGGCACTGAGGGCATGGTAAATTTTAGCAGTGCCTGTCCGATTCTGAATACAGTGTCATTTAAAATGACACCAATGACAGGGTAAATCTAACAGTGCCTATACCGATACTGGATGCAGTGTCATTTGAAAATTACCCTTTACGCAGTGTTTAAATGACACTGCAAAACGGCTAAATATGTTGTTATAGAAAGACTCTAGTAAGAGTGTAAATTATAACAGTGTTTTAAATAACACAGATGGGGGAATAACAATTAACCTGCATGGAGTATCGGTATAGGCACTCTAAAATGAAGCTGTTTACAGCGTCATATTGACACCGGAAAAAGTTGTCAGTATATTAAAAGTTAGATTGTTTTTATTGCCATCTTGGTGCTCTACTACTCGGGAAAGTTACAGACTGTACTAAAATGATGTAATCACTTCATTGGGGATGTAACTCAATTTGATTAGGAAAAAGCTGGGTTAAATTGATTAGGGAACTATTACCCGAAATATAAAAGATTATCGGATTTTTAAAGAATGTATCGGATTTTAGACAGGTAATGTTCAAAATTTTAATTGACCCAGCTTTTTCTTTGAACATCTTATGAAATGCAGCACATATATTTCAAATGTGCATGTGGTGGAACTAAATTAGGAATGGAACAGATTTTTTCCGTTTTTTGAAACTTCAATGCCTATTTCGCCAATAATGAGAACTTTAATGTCAGATCTCTTTTTTAAGGCCCATAACTTTGTAAAAATAATGAAACTCACAATGGAACTCCTACAAGGATCGAATAACGTAATTTACCCGCGTGTAAAACGAACGTAAAACGTAAATTTGTGGTATTGTCCCGTAGCTGAGTAGCTATAGTATGAATCCTTCATTGTACCTTTGTTTAATATAGGATAATATATTGGGTCTATAGATAAGTGACATACATAATTGAATAAGTTCTTGGTAGACCTATCCTCCATTAGTCAAAACAGCCAGCGTATTCGTAAATTACATTTCGACAAAGTATAGTATACTGTGTTGAAATGTAATTTACGAAAGCCTTAGCGACAAAACGTCGTATTAAATTTTGCACAGAAGGCGTATCATTGTGCATACAAAATATGCATAACGACAATTGATGACAATGGTACGAGCATGGCCTAATGATCAAGTCATCGGATTTTTAATCCCCTGCTCGACATGCTTGGGATCATGTATTAAAAAGCTGCTCCTCGTGTTAGTCCATATCATTGGGTAGATGGTACAAAGTGGTCATCTGGTGTTGCGGGTGGTTGTCCAGGAATGCGCTATCACTTTTGTGAGACTATGTCGCTCAGAAGAGCATTGAATACTCCAGCACCGTCCACATAAGCTGTGGCCTCTCTTGGAAACAAGCGACAAGGTATATCCCTGGAACTTAGTAGGGCTAGCCACGATAAATATAAACCTCACCAACGATGTGCTTAACGTATTTTGTGCGAAAATATTTGCGTATGTCCTGAAGCAAGCTAAAGACTTTTCAAAAGTATTTAGTTAAAGATTTTGGATTTCCCCTAGTTACTAAACAACTGGGGATGCAGAATTCGTTTTAACCTATAGTTAAAAGCAAAAAATGAGCACAAACATTATTAGATAGTTGGATACGTGCCTACAATCTTCCCTTGCGGTGAAGAGAGTTTTTAACACTTTAATGCCGTATGTTAGGAGGATGGAAAGGGAAGGAGAAACAACTCTACTATTACTATTATGAACCACCTTGTCTCGCTAGCAGGTTACAATATTGATTTTTTTTTTTCATTTGACGTCAAGAAAATGGAAATTGTGTGCGATGATTGGTTAATGTTAAACAATCATTAATGAAACGTGATTGGTTGCTGAATTAAGAGATGGCGGAACTAGCGAAAAGAAAAATCATTTTCTGTATTTCCCCAGCGCTCTGTTTGCTGCATTTTAAAAACAAGGAGAGAGGTTTTGCATAAGTTTCTATTAGGGCTAACAGTTGTAAACAAAAACGTTATCCAAACAAATGACTTCTAATTCAGGACATCCTTAATCCCTTATAGAGTTTTAACATTTTACGAAGCATCTTTAGACCACATGTTATACTAAAATATTTCAAGAGTTAGAAAAATTTACTTCCTTCATCCATTTTTCAAGTGATCAGTAACCACATTATAAGCACTGCAACAAGGCAAAAAATGGTGACTGTCAAATCGTTTTTTCTTTTTTCTTCGATATTCTGGTTGAAATATTATTGTCACAGCATACAGAAGCATTTTGTTGAAAAATTGCGCTTTTCCTATGAATTTAAACCATTTTATGGATTGGGAGAATATAATTTGTCATCAGACCGGGCTCAAAAAGTCTCGGTCTACAGAGGCGCTTGGGTTTTATTATATTCTTAGATAACAGAAATATCAAAACACTTGAAACGCTATAGAAAACGAGTTGTTTCTCCTTCCCTTTCCATCCTCCTAACCTTATGTGAACAAAATGTTCACACATACTTGAACCATTCTTCAGTTTGCTGTAGGAAGGTTTATGTGCGAGTGCCCATTTGATGGATACCAGGAGTTTAAGAGTTAATGCTAAGTGCCTGAACAAGGTGACATAGTGTTAGAAAAGTGTCCTAAACATGAGGATAAAATGTTAAATTGACATCTTTAAACAGTAGCGGATCCCAACTTTAACCCAATAAAGTCTAGAGAGGGGCAAATAGCCCCCCCACCCCCCTTATATTGGAAAAGGTTTAATAACTTTTTAAGTACGGTATTTACTCGAATGAGCGCCCCCCACCCCCCCCCCCCTTTAGGTACCAATATTTTCATAAGCGCACCACCAGTTTTAGTCACGCATCAACTTGGTATAAATAGTTTCTGAGAACTGAAATCAGTAATATTTTTGATTCACAAGAGGCAATACTGTAACTGTTGACAGTATTGATTTTTGGTATATATTTAGATAGCAAACAATATAACAAAAAACTTCCACGCAATTATTTTGATAGAAAACATATTACTAGAAAGCAACAAAAGCAACAAGTCATCTCTTACAGAGGCAAATTTAGATCTACAATCTGGGACAAAATATTTGGCACTTTATAGCTTTGCTGGCTTAGGGGAGAATTGCACTGAGTCATTGGAACTTTTAGCTAGTATACTCCGCCAGAATATACAGATTTTAGCTGATTTCGATACTACCAGTGTAAAATCTGCGTCTCAAAACGCTGAGGCAAATTGGGCAAATCCGCCATTTTGTTTTTTGTAAAAATATGGGGGATATCTCTAGCATCTACGGGCTAGACGTGTAAAATCGCCACCAAAGGACGTAGATGTGCAGATTGGAATCTTGGAGGCAGTAGACGGCAGTATGCGGCAGTAGACGGGAGTTTGCAGCAGCGTGCGTTAGTAGACGGTAGTATGCGTCAGTATGCAGTAGTAGGTGACAGTGTACGTCAGTGTGCGTTAGTACGTGGCAGCACACGGTAGTTAGTG
>JAUCNQ010114623.1:0-11284 GCA_032352715.1 Bougainvillia muscus | reverse complement strand
CACAAGTTAAACGGGGGGGGGGGCCGGAATCCGTCCCCCCCCCCCCTAGAAATAACTTTTCCAAATAAGCCCGGTTGAAATAGGGTTAACGTTGTTGCTGCTAATTAACATCATGACTCAAGCACTGCTAAAGAGATGGTATAGTCAGCTGTGGATTATTTCTGGTTAATTTTGGAATGCATTTTCTCTGCATTCAAATATAAATAGCATATAACCAAAACCGGATTATCTTAATTGTCATGCAGTCAGACAAAAAGAACAGTCAGATACTCATAAAAAGAAATATGCAGCGTAAGTCAAAGCTATACGTACCTAAAGTGACGATCTCAAATAAAACAACTCCAAAGGACCATCTATAAAAATCAAATTTAATAGACAACTTAGTATTACAATGACGGAGAGAGTTGACCGATATTTAGTGTCTTATCTTGCCATTGTCACCGCGATGGAATTTTCATTAATAACACCTTAACCCTAATCAGTAAGGACTTTTTCGGCTCGAAATTAAACGGGGTAGAGAGTTCTAATAAGCTGGGTTCTCGCCAGTCAGAATAACATATTCGCATTGGTTTTCAGTGAGAATACATTATACACACTGGAGTGAACCTTTCAAAAAATTACTCACTTGTTGAAAATTCAATGAGAACTTCGGTAAGAATATTTTAAAAACGTTATTCTTTCTGAGATTTTTCTGTGACAAGTAAATAAGATTCAGTGAGATTAAGTTACCAAGGTTTAGGGCCTCTGCCACCACTCCCTTAAACCCTCAATACCTGATAATGATAGAAATTTAATATTTGGCATGGATCTTTTAATAGAATCCGCATTAGCAATGTTTTCATATAGGATCCTTGAAGTTAATCTGCTTAATAATGTTTGGCTATGCCCCATTTCTCTGTTATTACGTCATACAGACTGATGACGTCATGAATTTGCATGATAAATTAAACTCTGTTTTTCTCAATATATCTTTCATAGCATTTGTTTAAAAGTCCACCCATTATGTCTGATGACTTTACACAAGTCACTTGTTACTCAGTTTACCGTCACTACTTAGAAGAATATCGTCTCTAGTAATGACGCGTCATTGTTATCTGGTGATAATGACGTCATCGGTATTTATATTCATCACATATTATAATGACATGCTAGTTTGTTTCATTGATTTCACAGGGAGATATAATTTACCTAAAAGCAAGGTATATTATTCGACCATAATGATGTCAGAATTCTCAAAAATTGAATAAATGACCAACACGCCACGCGTCTTGACAAAGGGCCCCTAAATTCTGAACGAGGCTACAATTCTTTAAAATTTCCGAAAATGCGTTAAATAAAAAGAAACTAAAAGTCTCAAAATTGCAAGGTCCTAGTTAAACCCTTAAAAATCTATAACAAACAACATCAATAAAAGGCGCTCAAAGAACCTCTCCGGACTGATTAGGGTTAAACGCCAACCTCGTGTATCAATAAATCAGGAGCTGTTAGAAAAGGAATCAAAAGTGCAAAATTTACACAATGTTCACCAAAGATACATTATATACAAAAGTTAAAAAAAAAAACATTCTCACAAAAATAATTGGGTGGTAATCAAAATGGTGCGCCAAGTGGAATTATTTTCCCTCTCAACAGACTATTTTAAAATTATAAGTACGATGGTGATGATGAGGAACACATTGCAGAGTGCTGTTAAGGGGTTAATGTATTTTCAACTACTTACACGTCGCTGCAAGTAGTAAATTCAGAATTATAAATAGCCTCTAACGAAGGTAATCTTCTTGTTTTTTTGCCAGTATACATTTGATCTGGACCATCTACATGTCTTGCCAAGCCAAAATCTGATATTTTTAATAATTTATCTTTACCAACAAGAACATTTCTTGCTGCTAAATCACGATGAACTATAGCCATACTTGCAAGGAAATAATATCGTTATTGCTGTTACGGAAAAGTTAGTTAGCAGCTCTAATTATTGAATAACATATTCAGTAAACTCCCAATGTCTGCCAGTTGGGTGATCAAATCCTTAATACTATCTGTAACTAGGTAGTGTGGAGGGCTATTGGCCGTATTCTTTTTTCGTCAATATTTGCTGACTATAACTGTAGATAATTTCCGAAATATCTTTCCTAAAGGCTTTTGGAACATTTCTTAATTTTAGATTATGGTGGTTTTGAGATATGATTTTTTATAATGCTACTGGTCAACCCTTATAAAAACTAATCACCAATATTTTACGAAACAATGATCAATTAGACATGAAACTTGGACTGCAGGTTATCCGTAATGAGACCTACGAGTTAACGTAATCAAATTTAAAAAAATTGTATGGTGTCATACCGAAATAACGTCATCGACGAAAGAAAGTGACAGCAGCTCAGAAGTGAATTTTAGTAAAAACAAAGGGCTAGCATCTGAAAATGTATTCATTTGCCGTTCGGAATCTGTATTCAGATTGAAAATGTTTTTGTTTTTTTCAATCTTTTTCTGACGCTGAAAACCTGCGAGAGCAATAATAACCCCTCCCCTATGAATATTATGATCCACTGATGCTAAACTTATGAAACTTGGCAGGAATGTTATATGGCATATTAAAATGTATTCGGTACTGTGAAATTTGGCAGGACGTCAATTTTAGCCTAAACAGGTCATAATTAGCCTATCATATACTGAAATTACCATACCGAATTTACTTTAGTTTAAAAGCAGTTTTCAATACTTTTGAATCAACAAATTGATGTGAAAGTACAGATAAGGGTTTTTAAACTCGTTCAAATGCATTTTGGGTAAACACGGACGTCATTTTCAGCTATTTCTTATAACAAATGACGATTGTACTTGACAAAAGACTTATACCTAAGGAAATACAGACTTCCCTATATTTATGTATTTTCAAAGAGAGATATGAGAAATTTGATAATTTGTTCTGACCTATAACAAATGAAATATGAATGCTAAACAATTCAAAGTTTGTCACCAGATGCAAGTTTCAAGAATGCTTGGTAAGTATTTCAAAAGTTATTGAAAATAAACTGGAGGGTGGGGGAGGGGGTCATTATCCATCACACTAAATTTCTAATAATTACGATTATATGATTATCTTTAATAATTACGGTAATAATTACGATTAAGGTTGCGGAAGTCAGCAAACCCCACAATGAGCATAAATTTATTGATCTAAGTTCTGAATCAAACGTTAAATAATAATGTCAAATAAAGCAGGGGGTTGGTAAACTACCCCTATGTTTGTGAAAGAAAAGAAAGAAATCTGTAATGTAAGCTTTCATTATGTGCAACACGCTCTAAAGTCATTACTTTGAACTAGATTAACAAATGGTCGTTAGCCTTTAAAAGGCAACAATCATTTGACAACTTACAAAGTTAAATAGTTTTAGCTTCCATCTTGATACTCTAAATAGATCTGAATATGCCACCGAATCTTTACTGCATCCAAAAACCAATACCATTTTGGACACAATTTGTTGATCAGCTTGTGCAATGCCTTGCAGAGTATTTTCATGACAATCCACAAGGTTTTCCACATTTTTTCCTTAGAAAAGTTTTAACCCTAGACTGTGCTGTCAACCCTATAACTACTGGGGGCTTTTGCGCACGCGGTATTTTCAATTTTTTATAACTTCTAATTGGGCATGTCAAATATTCTGAAATTTGAAACTTTTTCCAACTTTCGTTCGAATTTTCGGTTCTAAAATGTTTTTAAATAACTTGCCAACAACAGGTAACACTGGGTCTTTGTTTTATGGCAGCTAATTTGTTTTGATTTTGATTTTATAAACAAAATCTGTTGTGACTATAGAATGATAATTCCACCAGTATTATTTAGCATAACAATAAAATCCACGTAATTTGGCCAAACTTTGCAGACCGGAATTGAAATTTCACAGACTGAGAAGTTATTCATATCTTAGCATTCATACAGCTATTTTGTAGCTCTCATTTTGTATGAATAAAGATTTAAATTAGGTTCCATAAAACAAAGACCCAGTGACACCTGTTGTCGGCAAAATTTCCAAAAAGATTCTGAAATTTCAGAACATTTGTCGTACCCGATTGAAAGTTATGGAAATACCCGAATAGCAGTTGTCTCTTTTCTTATGGGCACAACGTTTGTTTATAGTTTGGAAAGACAGGTATTGTTATTTCGACCTTGTTGTTTCCTTATCTTTGCCTTCTCTTTCTCTTTACAGGAAATATAAACGAATTTATGAAAGAATTACTTATATAAAAAGTTTCAGATATCCAGACAACATATTTCAGTAAAATATATATATTTAACATTCCCATAGCAATTTGTAGAGCAAACTGCAGTAGATCTGTTTGAGAAAAAAGTTCTTCAGTTCTTTCAGAGGTGCTTTTCTTGCTTGCTATGATGGCATTCTAAAATGAAATGATAGTACATCGAAAATGAAATGAAATGATAGTGCATCGAAATTTATCAAGTAAGACCAATAGCCACACTTTGTTTCCCTATCAGGATAAAAAAAAATGGGAATGAAAATAATTAAAATGCCCTGTATCGAAAGTAACATATCAGCTTTTTAAAACCGTGGCTACTTTATGAACATTGCTCGACGTATTTAAGATTGCATTTTAAAGCATCCTAGAAACTTTTAAGACGGGGCTTGTATTAAAAGTTGCTTCGTCTTTTTAGACTTACTATTTAGTTTTGACACCTTTAATTTTATTCCATCTGATGCATTAAGTTGTTTTCTTCACAAAAAAATCGATTTTAGCCCATTTTAGAGAAATAAAAACAGAGAAAATGGCAAAAATTTAATTCCTGTTATTTTGACCTATAACCTTGCATTGCCAAATTGCAATTATGAACAACTCTTTTGGACCTTTTGCTTCAAATTCGATATGCAGTTTGAGAAAAGTTGTAGGCAGATAAAACTATGTGCATTTTAGTGGTTAAAATTCGGTGAACTTGAAAAAATGTAACTCACAGTTTTATGTTCTGGGATTATTTCCCTCCCTGATATTGAGATTTTTTCATCTGCCAATATGAATTATTAATTTGGACCGAGATTGTCACCTTTGGACATACAAAAATATAAAGAATGTGTAAAATCCGCCATGCAAGAGGATGAAATAGACATTTTATCCCCTCTCCATACCTAATTTGCTATTTTGGCCGTTTTTAGTTACCAAATCAAAATAAAATTTCAATGGAAAATTATTCCATAGCAGAAAAATGAAATGAAAAACATTTTATGTTACACCACAGACTAAGATGTTCTCCTCTGCCTCTTTACGATAACTTGCAATTTAAACCTGGTAACGACGAAGTGGTTTGCGCCCTTCGATCTTTTTATACAAGATTTACCAGTACGCTATAAAGAAACAACCTTGAGCATAAAATGAATAGGAAAAACAAGGAATAAAGACGAAGACGAAGACGAAGACTAAGACGGAAGACAGAAGAAAATCGTCAAGGTTCATATCTAGCAAGAAATAGATCCATCACAAATACAACTTTTGTTTCTGTTTGATTGTTTTTATATACCTTTTATATTATTATTTTATCTATTTACTCAACTGAGTTTTACATGATGTACATTTATATACGAAATATGTTTATGATGATGACGAGGACACATTTTATTTTAATTAATTTCTGGACAATTTCAAAATACAACATTAACTACGTTGAGTAATTTGTATATCCAGGCCTTGTTGGAGTTACGTGCTAAACAATGCAGGAAAATTGGAATAATCATCTTGTGACTATATAGAATTATTAGACAATTATTCACGATTATTTGATGATTATGCACGATTGTAGAAAGTCTGCCGATGGAGTTGGATTTTCTAATTATCGTGCTTGCGTAGTGTTTGTAGGAAGAATCCATTTTCCATACAAAGTATGCATATCGACAAGCCTTCTTAGTGAAAATGGACATGAAATATGATGCCGAGTAATAAAGAAAACTTCTGACCGGGTTCATTAGCCTTCTTTCTCTGGAACCATAGTAGGATGAACTTGATTAGTTTGCCACTTGGGTGGTAGGGGTCAAACTTTCCCATAGCAGCAAATCTGGCATCTTTGCAAAAAATGTTCGGCTTGCAATAATGGAGATTTCCGTTATTTTAGATATAATAAAATTTCTGCAGATGTTCTTGGATACTGTAGTTATCCCCATAAATAAAAACCAGCATATTGGTAATGTAATGCATCTGTAAAATGTTGCAGTTCCCAAAACTATCTCACATTGCTTGCTTTTTCTTCTTGGTAAAGATTAAACTATCAAGAATGCAAACTTTGAGCTTGTACAGTGAATTTTGAAATTTTCAATGAAATAACCTAATAGTTTCAAATTGATTGAGTCACCGGAAGGAAAGTTACATTTACTAAGCTACAATTAATTCAATTTTTCTTTTCTTTTCTTGTCTTCCCGACTAGGGGAAAACACAACAATATGTATGGTCTAATTGGTATATTGATCTCATCACAAGAAACGACTTTCATAGACAAAGTTGTAACAACGCTATTCTAATGTTGTTTTTAAGTCATTTGTGGGCTAAGGCAAACATAATATAATTTGCATATTATCGATAAATTGTACTTTCAATTGTATTTTACTAAATACGTCTACTGCTCCATTTCCGATATTTTGTGACTGTATAGTGGTATAGATACTTTTCTCTTGAAAAATCATCGATACGAATCATCACTTAAAGGAATCCCGAAATGAGTAAACCCAGGGCCTAAATTTTCTTTCGAATCTGTATACTGGTTCTCAGCTTCTCAACATCATCAATCGCTATACTATAGATTTCATTGAACTAACCGAAAAAGCTGTAGAATTCTTATCAAAAGTTCTGAATCTTTAACTACTTGCTTACATTCATAAAAGAGTGGTTCTCAGTAATAAGACTTTTAATAACATTCTGCACTACTTAACTGACATTTACTACATAAATCAGGGTTGAAAAGAAACTTAACGTTCGACAAAACAACGTACTAAAATCTTCATTTATGTTTTGAATTTTGATGGAAATTGTTGGTGCAAACAAGAGCCAATAGGTGTACAGATCTAGAGTCGATGTTCGGTTCGGAATTTCTTTAACTGAACTAGAAGAAATAGGGAATACTAATTTAACCCTATTAAGCCCAAGCTTTTTTTACACTCTTATGGCCCCCACCTAGAAACTTTAGAGCCAATTACTCTCAGAACATAAAACTTAGTACGAATGTTGATCAACACATAAGGAGTCACGTGACGTAAAAAATATTATGATGCCGTCATCATGTCGCCGATGACGTCAAAAAGACGTAGAAAATTGAGTAAAATCACCATGTTTAAATTCCGACCCAATATTTTGCAACAAAGGTTATTATTCTCTTCAAAATACTGTTATAAACATGTCATAAGATGGAGTTATCAATTTGATCTGTTTTAGGCACTTTAACATACGTTAAACCGGATTTCCGGAGAAGGAAATGCTTTCCAGATATATTTCCGGCAAAACTTCCGTTTTTCCGGAAACTTTTCCAGAAATGGAAAATAATCCGAACTCACAAAAAAGATTTGGTTAACAGATGTTCATGTGCAAAGTTTCAAGCCTACATCTTTAATATTGAACGAAATACAGCAATTACAAGGTTAAGAAATTTCAGAGGGAGTAGTGCAGTAATAAGTGAGGTGGTTTTAAACAATAGCCAGTAATTTCTTAACGTCGTCCAACGTATAATCATCAGGTCTATGACAAGATAAACCTTGCTTATTTAAAATTTCTTAACCACTGATGATATAAGAATGAAATTTTCTGAGAAAACGTAATTTAGGCATATCTTGAATGTGGCAAAGTAGTACATCGAAAGCATCACTATAACAGAAGTTACAGGGGGTCAAACATGCCGCGGGCCGAAGTTGTGACGCCCTAAAGACGTTCCATGGACCTGTTTTTTTCCATGTGAGACACAACATTCAACATGCACCGATTTAAATTAAATTAATATAGATTAATTAAGGCGGTGTTCTGAACCGAATGTCTTTATATAAGTCCATTAGCGTAAGGAATGGATCAAAAACCTTTTAACGTAGCCTTTTCATCACAGAAGAAGTGTCTTTATGCGATCGAAGTAAGTACAAAAACACTTCTTTTGATTGATAATTGATATTGAATCAAAATTTTATCACTTCTTAAGTTAACTGTAAAATATTTTCTAACGGACAGCTATAACTTATACGAATGAATATTGTACACCTTGTTAAATAACTCACCCCTGATCTTATTTTTCTCAAATAGTTTAACAAGTCTCCATATTGCATATATTCAAGAACCAAACACTTCTCGTCATGTTTTGTGGAGCAACCATTCATATTCACAATATGTTTATGATATCCAGTCTTCTTCATCAGATCAATTTCTTCAAAAAAGTCCCGTATTTCAAGTTCACTTGCAAAGTCTAATAAATTTACAAAAAGACAATGTCAGGCAACTTGTTATATTACTTTACATTTAAGCTGCATATACAAAGCAAACACATTATACAAACAAAAAATGACTTAGGTAATTAATAGATAGGTCTGTTGCTAATCCACACTGGCATAAATAAACGCTACTGTCAACTCGCTCTATTGGTAAAATGCATACAATTTTGTCAATAGGAGATGCGTTTCTATACAATTCATCTGGCAGTATAAAGAAACAGCACCACCTAACCAATTTCATCTTTTAGCATTTTTACTGCATATATGTTATTGTTATTATTCAGCTTCAATTCATCATCCTTAATTGTTGCTACATATACTTTCCTAAAACTTCCTTCTCCTATCTTTTCTTCATAAGTTATCTTGTCTGGTGATATTTCCCATTCATCCTCTTTATCCTTTAAATTACGCAGTAAAATTGCTGGAGATCTGAAAATAAAAGTTTTTTGTTACACCTAAGTTAGTCACCGCATTAAATCCAGCCCAACTCAACACAATAAAGACCCATCTTAACGCTATTAGCACCGGGCTTTTTACTGCCACTGAAAACCGGGGAGGGGTGGTGGGAGGATTATGATTTACCCTAATTTTTACCTGAACGGTAAATGCCAGACACTTGAAACTTTCCACAGTGGAAATACAAGACAATACAATACAAGAGGAAAATTTGAAGTTAGTCAAATTTGTTATGGCGTCATTGTTTTGTTGATGACGCCATCACACTTTCCGGGAACTGCAAAACTACAGTAAAAAATTATAAGAGTTATTTCACCTAGTCAAATAACGTTATTTGATATGAAAACTATAACAAAAATCATTCAGAGAGTCTGAAATAGTGTTTCCCATTACAATTTGGCCGCCAATATGGGATTGATATGAAAAAACATTTGCTCAGGAAAACTGAAATCCGTACAACAACGTCATTTTCAGAATCAACATTGTAATTCAGACATTTGCGCTAAATTCAAATCTCAAAGACAATTATTTCTTGAATTATGAGTTATTGAATTATGAGTTATTGAATTATGAGTTATTGAATTGTATTTTCAAAGTAAAATATATAAGTTTTATAGGTGGTTCTGACCAATAGCCTCTAATTGCAAAAGTATGTATGTACAAAGTACCACAAACGTGAACTTTTGCTCATAACTTTTGTTCTATGACTTTTAAAATTTATTTATTGGCAACAGAGCGAGACAAAAAAATCTAGAAATAGTTGCGCCCTTTAGCGCCCAGACGCCCTAATTATTTTTTATGTCGTTTTATATCGACCAAGAAAGACTCAATTAGATTATTTTTGAGTATATTACACCATATTCATGGCAAACAGTCATACTGTAACTGCTCATTACTTCTGTTTGCTTCATGGGCGTTAATTTGGAAAAATCACCGACACAATGACGTCATAATTACTACGGTTTGTTCCCTACGGGCTCAAGACGCAAGAGATGTGCACTGAAGCGGTTTCAGATGACCCACCGCTTCTTAAGTATATCCCTTATAAGTGAGGCATGAAATCCGTGAGATTCCCACCAAAAGAGCCAGAGGAAAAAGCACGGGTTTGAATCGCACATGCAGCCTGCGCTGTTGTTGCGTACATACTACGCAGGCTAAACTTCGGTAAAATTATATTGTATTTGTAAGGGAGCTTTTATCCCGTTCCTTATCAATAGGGAGATCCACCAGTGTTACAAAGTCTCCCCGGTAGGGACACGAAATCCTGCCTTCTGCAGGGTCTTTCTTCTGCGCTCTGGCTGCACCACCTACACGATACGATACAAAACGGAATCAAACGACTACAATGGAATTATCTAGCCAATAAATCTAGATTTTAGATGATAAAGTGGGACAGCTGTATAGCAAATGAAGTGTCCCCTCCCCCTTCTACCATCTCCATCTCTCACATCCCTATCATCCTTTCTTGCCCTTTTTGTTGCATTTTTACCTGTTAGCTATAGCTAGTCTCTTGTATAAATGTGTTTGCGTGGAGGGTACTTTTAGTAGTTAGCCCTCTGCTCTATAGGCTGGGGGCTGGGGATATCATCATGCAACAAGCTAGGCTAGCTATAAAATCTACTTGATATGAATGTTTTAGCTACTTCTTCTCTATCTAGCCTGCCAGCGTGCCTAATACCCTGGCTCTACCCAACAGCTAGCTTGCAAGAGAGCAGCCTATTTCATTTCATTTTTCTCAACAGCTGTTTTTTATAATGGCTTTGGCATTTTTAACATAATTTAATATATAATACATTATATAGTACTGCATAAAAAATGGTTGTATTAACAGAGAGCTGCAAGATATATGGGCTGACACCAGTCACTTCCATTCTGGAAGAAGAGGGTATATACTGTGTACGGGGGGGGGGGTCACCAAGCTTACTTTGTGTCATCTAGTGATATTAGACTACTTCTATAAATTCTATATGCAGTGTATAATATATATATATAGGGATATAGTAATAAGGCTTTGTCACGGTTAGCTGCCAACAAAATTGGTCTACCCAGGTAGGCCAAGCACGAGGGTGCCCACTCTTTGTAAAACCGCATTAATATACAGCGAGATACGAGGTTCACCGATCTAACCTTTATTTAATATATTCTTTAATATATACCCTGTTAAGGAGTGTTACAGGTTTTTTATGTGTGTGTTATGAACGGAAATAAATTTGCACTAGCCTCCGTAACTCTCCGTAGTTTTTATATATATATTATATATATAATAATAGAGATTTCGAGCAATGAAAAACAATACAGGTAGGCTGTACATAATATAGGGTATCTCCTTCTAATCCCACACAGCGCCTAATTCCGCACATAACCCCTTT
>JAUCNQ010114612.1:0-11284 GCA_032352715.1 Bougainvillia muscus | reverse complement strand
TTATGCTTGCAACAATGCTAAAAATGAACTCCACCAAGGACACTTCTGTAGGAATTTTTCAAATATTTACAGAACACGTAATTTAAAGAACACGTACAGATGGCTGCTTCCGTCATTACTTACATTAATTATAGCTTTCCATAATTCTATTGTTATCTTATGAACACACTCTTCATACATTGAATGGTGAAAGAACTTCATTTGATAAACAAGATGATGTTTACAAGTAGACATATGTTCTTGTAATGGACGATGATATAATGGTAAGGACATATTGAAGTCAAATAAACGACTAAAGATTGTCATTGCCTAAATTAAATAAAAGGACCGTCTATAAAATTCGTATGAAAATTTGTATCAATTTTCATCTCAGAAGAAGTGTCTTCGTGCATACTTCGTATTCACAAAGACACTTCTTCTGTGATGAAATTGGTATCTAGAATGTGAGACAGGTAATGCGCATGCAAAGTTTCAATACCTAAAATTATTGGGAACTGGAGTTATACTTGCTCAAGTTTGTACGGATTTGACAGTAATTAACCGAAATTTCGCTAGGTGGTCTTGACTAATGACCTATAACTTCTGCTGTATAAATGATATAGTCCTGAAACTTTGCCAAAACATGTAAAATAGATATAAAATAAAAGTGACCAAGTTTATAAATTTTAAAATAAAGTACTTCCAACGTTATTAAAACATTTCCGACATGGGGGGAGTGTGCTGCATACGACAAAATGCTGACGTCAGCAAAATGTAATGACGTCATCATAAAAATTCCATTGTTTTAGAAACTACATCAAAGGTGCTATGACCATACAAAGTTTTAAGTTCTAAAACACTAAGCCAATCTTAGAGTTAGATTGGGGGTTTCCACTTAAGAAAAAGCTTCCAAATAAGGACATGAACAACGGTCCCTACAGTTTTCTTGTAAACTTGGTGTTCTAAAACTTTTTTATACTGTTTTTTTGTTCAACTGAATTAAATTCGCTTTATAAATCCACTACATTCTTATCACTTTTTCATTTAGATGTATGCACAATGACACTTCATTCGAGATGAAAATGTAGTGAGTGACTACTTTAAAAAAAGAAAAAAAGATTTGTGAAACGAATTTTTTAGAGATTTAATCTTAAAACAGTCCAATAAAAATGTGGTACTCTTAGGAAACAAATATTTAAAATAAAGTTCAAACTACACGATTAAAATAGAATATTCCTTTTGGGGGAGCAACACCATAGCCCCCCACCCCCTTCTTTTTCTTAATTGCTACACTTACTCTACATGTTAGGAGTTTTATCTGAAAGTGCAAAATCTTCTCCAAGAATTCATGAACTGGTCGTAATTCAAAACATAGAATCGTACTTGTTGGAAATGTGGCTAAAAAAAAAGTGAAAATTAAATGGTTCTCGATAAAATTCGTTACTCATATTGCATTATTCTCATAGCGAATTGTTGAGACAAACCCCCTAACGGTTTTTAAAATGGTATCTTTATCACTTCAGAAGAAGTGTGTTTGTGCATGAAATAAAAATGGCATTTTGCTTCAAGATTGTTGATTGTTGAAGCGTGTGCGATTATTTGGTTAAGGAACCGTCTCAAAAATTCCCTTAATAAATTCGCTTCAGTCCTGTTAATTTTCATCTCAGATGAGGTGTTATTGTGCATACTTTGTATGCACAATAACACTTCATCTAAGGTGAAAATGAAAAATTTGTGAAGCGAATTTAGGCGAATTTTTGAGACGAACCCTAAACTCTGACTAAGGCTAGATCCGACACTGAGTATTATGAGAACGGAGTGTTTTTCTTATATATAGACTGTAAATACTTAACTACTAGAAGTATAACATACATACTGACCGACTATATGAAAGGGAGATATGGTAAGCCCTATTTCAGACCTTTTAGGGATGCCATTATTTGGCTAATCGGACGCTCCCCCCCCCCCCCTATTCCAGATTAACCCTGCATGCTTGACTTTAATTCAGTTATACCTGAACGATCTGATGGTCCTTTGTTGCTATATTTTACACTAGACTCCTTTTCGTCATCACATTCATGTAATAAAGGTTCCAAATCTACTTGTAAACTGTCTGCAGCTTTTTGTTGCAGTATCGGAAGTAAGTAAAGTAGACTAAATATATTGTTGATACGAAAACACATCTAAAAACAGAAAACAACAAATTAACAGTAACACTGCATGAAAAATGAAGTTTTCCTTAAAGGAGAACTGACGTCAAAAACGTTTTTGCGCTTAAAACACCCATGAAGCCCTATAAATTCGATCAGCGTAGCTTATTTTGGTATTTTTTTGCTATTTGGACCAAAAATAATTTTTTCTCTCCCTTACAGTATCCACCATTGGAGCAGAATTTGTGTCGGCTACCGTAATATTATCCGGTAAATGCGACGTCACAGTGCGTGAAGCAGTGCTGCTGTGGAAGAACATAAATAAGATATGAATGCTGATCTATGCCGGTAAAGAATAGAACAATTTGTACTAACAATAAGAAAGACAACAGTTTGAGTCCACGGGGCTTCATTCGTAGCGGAAAAACAAAAGATGTTTTCAACGATGTTTCGTTTAGTAATGGAAGTATTTATGTCCTCGTAAAATGTAAAAACGTTTCTTTATTAACACGCTATACACAATTTTTTTAATGCTGAGTGTTTTTATATGTTTTTTATCCTCAAAAAAACATCTGTTTTATCATTAACTATTGTTCAAAAAGATCAAAATGTAAATCAATTATGTTTGTTTCACACATTATTCTCTGTAGCCATAGCCGACCTAATAGACCGCTTCGTTGAAGCTCCGCCTGGTCTATCACCACTCGTCGACTTTTGCGTTCACGACTCAACAGCTTTGCTGTTGAGCTCGTACGTACGCATTGGAAATAGCTAACGGGAATATCCGAAGCGACATAAACAAAAACGGCCTGAAAAACCAGGTGGTCCTAGTAATACCGTGCACGCATAAAGTATATCAGTGGTGGTAGACCAAGCGAAGTGCAACGAAAGCGGTCTACCCAGGAAGGCTATGTAGCCATTACACTGTTGTGTTTACAATAAGTATGAGCATAAAACGTCACGTTACTATGGAAACATAAAGAATACTTTCGGTTTTAAAAATTAAATGGCAACTGGCGTTGAACAATATAAGCATACAAAAAGCTCAATAACTCGTGTTTTAAAGATTTTCAATAAAAAATATTTTGCCAGGCAGTTTTTTATTGCAATTGGAGTATATTTAGCTATTCTCTAGAAAAATATTTTTTTGACGTTAGTTCCCCTTTAAAGATTTTATCATACAATCTGCAGAAATCTGGAGTAAAACTCCAGACGCAGTTTGTTTGATAAAATCATTCACGGATAACTTTTAGAACTCGATTACATGAAGACTTTCTATAGGCGAAATGAACTGTCATGGCTTCTGTGAAATTAGTCATGGTCCGGGTGAGAATAGGGAAGCGAATTTGAAACAGCTGCTGTCACTCAAGCAGACATTACGAGTGGTGATGGTAGGGAACCATGGGTAGCAATTTTTTTATTATTAAACCAATACCTCCTTCGTAACTAATTCCCAATTACCAAGAGATTCATCAAACAGTTGTTTTAGTAGAGGACAAGGTTCTTGTAGAAACTCATCAGGACCTAAAAAAGTTAAAAACATTTTTGTATAAACTAGACTTAGGATTTGTCTGAAAAACTCGATTTAATTCATAGTTTCTTTGAGGGTCTAAACGGGGGAGGGGGGAGGGGGGAGGGGGGGGGTAGAAACTATGTTATTCGTTTCACTATGGTTTCACCAATTCTTTTATTTTAACTTCCGCGTTTACTAAAACATGAGGCCAAAATCCACAAATACATTTCTTCTGAATGAAAATTCATACGAATGAAGTTCCTTTGCATAACAGTGTTGACAATTTTAATGTATTACAAAAAAGGTGCTAGGAACCGTGCAAAAAACTCGTATCATAAAACGTACCATTTTCATCGCATATAAAGTGTCTTTGTGATACTTAGTATGTACAATGACACTTCTTCTGTTTGGAAATTGATAGGTATTTCGATACGAATTTTGTGGACGGTCCTTTAGAAACTTACCCTTGCCTGTCTGTGCAGCTAACGTTAAACAATGTCTACAACCAGGTACAAGATCTTCATTTCGAATATTTATATCTTTTAGAAGCTAAACAAGATAAAATGGTCTAGTTAATTAGGGACCGTCTCAAAAATTCGCTTAAATTCGCTTAGCAATTCGCTTCATTTTCACCTTAGATGAAGTGTTATTGTAACACATAAGTGTTACAATAACACTTCATCTAAGATGAAAATGAAGCGAATTACGAAGCGAATTACAGCGAATTTAAGCGAATTTTTGAGACAGTCCCTTAGGGGCCGTGCACAACTTTCGTATCGCAGATCATACCATTTCCATCACATAGCATACTAAGTATGCACAAAGACACTCCTTCTGTATGAAAATTGATACGAATTTCCATACGAATTTTGTGGATATATATACATTAGTAGGTAAGATGACCTTATTGGAAATTGCAAGATCCAGCTTCAATTTCGATGTCTCTGGGAGCTATCTCAAAATTCGCTTCATAAATTCGGTCTATTCTTACCAATCTTCACTTAGAAGGAGTGTTTTGTGCCGACTTTGTAGGCACAATGACACTTTAGATGAAAACGACACGATAATGAAAGAAAACGAATTTTTGACCCAAACTGATCTGGTTTGTGTATCACAAATAAAAAGAAAAGAGACTACTTCACACTAGGAATATAAATAACACATTGGAAATTCATATCAATTTTCATTGAGAAGGAGTATTTTCGTGCATACTTAGGACACGTTTACATGGAAAATCGTTGCCGGCGAAATAAACTGTCATGGCTTCTGCGATTGGTTAAATTTTTCCGTCGGAAATATTTAACCAATCACAGAAGCCATGACAGTTCATTTCGCCTATAGAAAGTTTTCATGTAAACGAGTTCTAAGTAGAATGCGCAAAAGACACTTCTTCTGGAATGCAAATGGTATGATTTTCAATACGAATTCTGTAGACAGTCCCTTAGGAATAATTTCACATTTTCTTTCAGATAAAGTGTCATTTGACACATCAACTGTGATGAAAATGAAACTACCTTTAAATCTTCCTTGGTAAATATATTATCTTCTTCAAACAACTTTGAACCACATAAATCCAATGATAGTAGTGATGAACCATAACTAATAAGGATATCCCTGATACTCTAAAAAAAGAAATTACGAACGTTTATTCTTAACTCATTCAGTGCCACGGATGTAAGGGTTCGTCTCAAAAATTCGCTTAAATTCGCTTCACAAATCGCTTTATTCTCATCTCAGATGAAGTGTTATTGTGCATACAAAGTATGCACAATAACACTTCATCTGAGATGAAAATTGACAGGAATGAAGCGAATTTATTAAGCGAATTTTTGAGACGGTTTCTAAGGGATAAAATTCATATAGTAGTACAAACCTTGATTTATACAGAAGTCAAACAATAATTCGTAATCACTTAGAGACTGTTCAAAAAATTCGTATGGGAATTCGTATCAATTTTCATACAGAAGGTGTGTTTTTGTGCATACTTAGTATGCACAAAAACACCCCTTCTGTGATGGAAATAATTCGTATTACGATACGAATTTTGTGGACGGTCCCTTACACGCTTTATGTTTTATAAGCATCACCTTTATAACCCCATAAGAGGCACAAACTCGACCAAAAATAAGCTGGTTTGGGTGCAATTTTGTACCAAATTGAGGAAGCACCAGTTAGCCTCAGTAAAATTTCCTGGTGCTTATAAAAAAAAGCGTGTACATCTTCGGAACTGAGGGTATTAAGATCTAAATATATTTCCAAATGCTTTGGTTGGACATCTATAACATTGGAATATCCATTATCTACCTTTCGTGTTTTATTTTATATCGAAAATAGTATTTTTTGTTCATACAACGCAGTTCTCTTGATGTGAAAATAAGGTAATTTATGAAACAAATCTTAAATAACACGAAAAAGCGATCGTCCACAAAATTTCTATCGTAAATCGTACAATTTCCATTATAGGAGAAGTGTCTTCAATATGCCCTAAGACACCTCCTTCTAAATGAAAATCGATACAAATTTCTATTCATACATCTAAGAGACCATACACAAATTCTGTAACTTAATTTGTACGATCTTTCTCTCACATATCTTTATCTTTATGCATACAAAGTATGTAAAGTATGCACAAAGTAGTATGCATTAAGACACTGCCTCGGAATAAAAAGTGATAAATGTTACGATTTTGAAATATCAACTTTGTGTAAAAGATCCATTATTTTCTATGTTTTCAACCCATATTTCAGGCCAATCTGACGCCCCATAAAACTATTATGAATGTGAAAGTAACCCGTTTATGTAAAAGAGTCCTAAAATACCTACTTTTCAAAGAAGCATTGCTCAAAAATTCGCTTCATAACTTCGCTTTACTCCTGTTAATTTTCATCTCAAATGAAGTGTTATTGTGCATACTTCGTATGCACAATAACACTTCATCTGAGGTGAAAATGAAGCGATTTGATCAGACGCTAACGTCCTATTATAGATTAGACTGTGGTTCTCTCTTGAGGATCAGAGAATGTAAAGGGACCGTCTACAGAATTCGAATCGCAATTCGTACATTTTCATCACAGAAGAAGTGTGTTTGTGCATACTATAAGTATGAAAATTTATACAAATTCCATACGAATTTTGTAAACGGTCTCTAAGAACTCGTTTACATGAAGACTTTCTATAGGCGAAATGAACTGTCAAGGCTTCTGTGATTGGTTAAACTTTTCCGTCGGAAAAATTTTACCAATCACAGAATCCATGACAGTTCATTTCGCCCGCAACGACTTTCCATGTAAACGTGTCCTAACTTACGGTGAGAACTTTACTCAGCGAATCAATTCTTGTACCACTATATTGATGTTTTAAGTCATTCTCACATTTTTGTCGAATGTTCTCGTATTGAGAGGTAAACGAATTCAGTTTTTCATCATTCTGCTTTTCTCCTTTATCTTTAGGTGCGAAAGTTTTAGGTATTTTCATTTTCTGCTGTTTTTCAGCTAAATCATCTTGAAGAGAAGTTGTATTAAGCTTTGTTTTTGATACATTGAACTTTTTCATATTATGTTTCTTTGTTTTCTCTGGTGTTTGGTTAGAAGGAATTACTAAAGAACAAACTTCAACAGAAAATGAAATCAATCGTGAACAAGCTACTAATATATCAGTTAATGAACTTGTGGTCATAACAAAACCATTTTGGTATAAAGCCATCTTTTCTTCAATACTGATATCGGCATATACGGTTTTATTTTCAGTTTCCTGTTCTCTAATGGATAAATTTGAAAGACTTTTACTAAAATTCTTATTAGAAGTGCTTAGTAGTGGTTTATCAGATTGTAGTGATTGACGTGAATATTTTAAACGTCTTGTTCTTGGATTATCTTCTTCTTTACTTTTCATCGACTTCTCATATTTTTCATTCAGTTCTTCAGTTAATTTTTTACTCTCATCTACAAGTAGACTACTATTACTTTCATAAGAAAATGCAACCAAATCTTCTGGTTGTGCATCTTGTAATGAGTACTGTTGTTCAATAAGATTTTGGTCTGTAGGCTGTGGTCCATATATTGAATAAAGAGCAGCTTGTTGAGATGTATTCCAGGAGGCTGGTTGAGATGTGGGTCTATGTTTAATTTTTGGGTTGACAACTTTTAAACTGTTTTTACCCAATAGTATCTCTTCTGCTAGTTCATCTTCACTGTTACTATCAGGTTCCACAGGTCTTGTATCACGTTTTCTTACCACACCAATGTTACTCGGTTGAGAATCGAATTCGATATTGTTTGTAATGTGATGGGTAATGTTCATAGGTCTTATTGTAGAAATACGATAATCATTCTCATCGGTGTACTCTACTGCAACAGTCTGTAGCTTTTTAGTAGCGACTAAAGGTGATTCATGTATCTTTTGATCGATGTTTTTTAAAAGTGCCTCTAACACATCTTTTACCACGTTCTCAATAGAAGTATCAGTTGATATCAATCTAGATGCATTGAAATCATCCTTTAAGTTGCGAGTATCTTCTAAAGAATCTAAAGCTCTTTTCATCACACTTTGCACTAGGTTTTGTGCTGCTGTTATTAAAGGAGTTTGACAGACAGTTGTAACTTGAGTGCCAATACATGTGTCTATTTCGTCATGGTTCGAATTTGTGCTAGCAGTATCATCCCCATGGTTATTTTGGTTCATACACTGGTCACTGGTATTGTAAGAATTCTTCTCTCCACGAGGTTCAATAAGAACAGCATTTTCGTCACCACTATGAACATCACTGGGTAATGAGGTCTGATAAGCATTAACATTATCGCGACCATAGATTTCATTATTGTTATTGTGATCCACTTCATCTTGGCGATCAAGAGTTAGATCAAATATAGATCTTTCATCCTGTTCTCGTTGGTTTACCTCATCAAGAACGCTAGGTTTAAGAACACCCAAGGATCCTTCATCCTGATCACCTTGGTCTACTCTATCAAGCCCATCGTGACTAAGATCACCCTGATCACGATCAATCTCATCCAGTCCTTCAGATGTCATATCAGACAATGATCTGTCATCTCTTCGTACTGATGAGCAAATAGAAGAACTTCTAGAAGCATTATCATCTGAACAAAGTTCTTCAAAACTTGAAGTTAAACTCATCTGACTTTTTTGCCATTCTTTTTTTAAATTAACTTCAATGCTTACACACGAACCTTTACGAAGTTGATCACGGATATTTCTTACAGCAACAAATGCTGAGCTACCTTTTCGATCTAAAATTGATATCCCTACAGGTTTGGATGGTGGAAAGGGTTGGTGTGGTGGAGGTGATTGTTGTGATACGGTTACAGCTGGTGGTATAATAGATGAAAGAGATAAAAGTTTATTTGTGTCTGACATGATATATTTAGTTATGTTACCCATAATATGTTCTTTGATAGCATAAATAGCAACAGTTAATACTACTTTGTAATAGACCCGCCATTTTTGATTTCTAGATGATAAGATAGATGATAAGAGAGAGAAAAATTACGGGAACTGTTCGGAAAATTCGTACCATTTTCATCACCGAAGAAATATCTTTGTGCATACTTTGTATGCAGAATGACACTTTTTCTGTATGAATATTGATACGAAATTCTATACGAATTTTGTGTAGGGTAAAAAACTGGACCTTTAGATTCTATAAACCCTCCCACCTTCCATCCACCTCTTCCTGAGAACAATAATAAACGTAAATTCCGTAGAAGCAGATTTCTGTTGAATTTCTAAATTATGTTAAATAATTTATCAATGAATTTATATTAACCCGTAAATGCCTAGCGTCTATAAAATAGTCATACACACTTTAAAGCCATACATTAAATAGTACACATACTGAACCTTCTTGCTTCTGGACATTATGCTTCAGGATGTTTAAAGCGTGTATGGCCATGAAATGTTGTTACCATCAGGGTTAAAAAATATACTTTTAGTTAGTTTACTTTTGCCTTGAAAATTTGCCTGATGAATTTTAAATTTACAGTAGGTCTAAGTAATAAAATGAACATCAAAGATGGGTTGCATTACACATCTCAGAAAGTTCACACAAAGACAATTCATCTGAATGAAAATTCATAAGAATGAGGCACATTTAAAAATAATTTTGGAGACAGTTCCTTTACACACGACATACATATTATACTAAAGACTTACAGTGGTGAAATAAGTCCTTCCCAATCTCTATCTAAACAATCCAACCGAAATGATAGACCAATCATTTGATAGTCAACTTCAGTAGTACGAATTGTAGTTGTGTTGTTGTAGCATAAACTCTTAATATCAGACATGAATAATTTGTAAAAGTTTTGAGCCACACTTTCAATTATATCTTCACAACTAAAGAATAAAGATTATTTTATAAGTGATCGTCCACAAAATTCGTATGAAAGTTGGTTACTAATTTTGATACAGAAGGAGTGTTTGTATGAATACTTCGTATGCACAAAAATACTTCTTCTATGATGAAAACGGCTCATCTCAAGCATCTCTTACTTTGATTATGTATAATAATCATTTGATAGGAAATTCAATGAACCGTCTAGAAATCTTTCATCACAGAACAAGTGTTATTGTACATACATAGTTCTTCTAAATAATATTTCATATAAACTTTTATAAGAATCTCTGCTACTAAGACTTGATAGGAAAATACGTGTGTAAGGATTCGTCTCAAAAATTCGCTTCAATTCGCTTCACGATTCGCTTCATTTTCACCTTAGATGAAGTGTTATTGTGCATACAAAGTATGCACAATAACACTTCATCTGAGATGAAAATTAATAGTAATAAAGCGAATTGTGAAGCGAATTTAAGCTAATTTTTGAGACGGACCCTAAGCCAGGTAAGATATTTACATCAAGAGTGCTGCATTGATAAACCAGAGCAATAATACATATATTGGTGAAAAGAAAAACTAAACTTTGTTTACTGTATGACTAAAAGTTTCATTACAGTGGAGCGAGTTCGCTTCCTAAATCTGACATGTGAAATGATAAACAGATTAACTAAAAGTTTCATGATGGGAAAATATGAAAAAAATTAAGATTTCATATGGATAACATCCATAAATTCATACTATTTCTACGTACGAGGGAGTGTCATTATGCATATTATTAAGTACCCACAGAGACACTTCTTCTTAGGTTAAAATAAGCAAATAGTGCGGTTCTACCTATGTACGACAATAGTTATTGTGAAAGGTTTTGTAAATATAAAATGTTTAACCCTTTAATGCATAATGTTAGAAAATGGCCACACATACTTTAACAATACTAAAGCATATGCTGCAGGGTTGTTTAAGTAAGTGTGACCATTTAACAATATCGTGCATTAAATGTTTAACTACCTTTCTCTGAGAAGAGGACAATTTTCACATAAATCCGTTATTAGATTTACATTACGTCGGATATCTTGAAGAATTATTCCCAGCGTATCTGCTGATAAACAATCTTTATACAGATCTTCTCTTCCAAGTGTACTATCTAATTCAGCTTTATCTTTTAATGCGTTATAACATTCAACAACTGCAAGCTAGAATCGGAAGCAGCCAACTGTACGTGTTCTTCAAATTATGTGTTCGGTAAATATTTGAAAAATTCCTACAGAAGCGTCCTTGGTGGAGTTCATT
>JAUCNQ010114601.1:0-11285 GCA_032352715.1 Bougainvillia muscus | reverse complement strand
TTACGTGTTACAATAACACTTCACCTAAGGTGAAAATGAAGCGAATTGTGAAGCGAATTTAAGCGAATTTTTGAGACGATCCCTTAAGTATGTTCCTTATTAAATGTTTTCATTTTAGACAAGGCTACAAGGTTTTGCAATGGTTGACATAAATGTATCATACTGGAAATAGTTTAAAAACTGGTAGCCTTGTTCTTCCTAGTGGCACTTCAACATCTTTTAACACTTGTGAAAACAAGGTTATGAAAAACATCGTCCTAAAATTACAAACAATGACAATAATCAGGGTCTAATCTAAGGGTTCGTCTCAAAAATCCACTTAAATTCGCTTCATTTTCACCTCAGATGAAGTGTTATTGTGCATAAAGAGTATGCACAATAACACTTCGTCTGAGATAAAAATTAATAGGAATGAAGTGAATTGTGAAGCGAATTTAAGCGAATTTTTGAGACGAACCCTAAGATAAGAGGACTGAATCCGATTAATTGGCAACTTATTTTGAATCGAAGCCAGGGTATGTACTTGTCAGCCAATTTTGAAATGCTATCAAACAGTCAGTTCAAAATTAGAAGTCAATAAAGAGAATAACTTATTTACAAGATGACTGCATGTAAATAGAAATATGATTGTACAAATTAACTGTAAGTTTTCCCAGAATGCACCAGTAAAGATCCTTAGAAAATCTCTTGGACAGTCTTCAAAAGAAATTGCAAAAAACTCACCGAGATCTCACGGAGATCAAAAATTCATGTAGATCTTAAGGGAAAGTTCCCTGGTTTTGGTTGATTTCACACGGAATGAACCAGATGCTTAAAAGATTAGGGTTGGTCTAAAAGAGTCGCTTTAATTGGATTCGCAAATAGCTTAAATTTCACCTCAGATGGAGTGTTACAAAGTATGCACAATAAAACTTCATCTAAATTTATAAAGTGAATTTATAATCTTTGAGACGGTGCCTAAAACAGTATGTTAAAGGGAACATGATGCGCACTGTTTAAAGGAATGCACACACTAAATATCGTTTAATAATTTTCATTCAGAAGTGAGTGAGTGAGGCGAGTGCGGCGAGTGAGGCGAGCGAGGCGAGGGAATTGAGCGAGGGGAGGGAGGCGATGGAGGCGAGGGAGGCTAGCGAGGCGAGGGAGGTGAGGGAGGCGAGCGAGGTGAGGGAGGCGAGCGAGGCGAGGCGAGCGAGGTGAGGGAGGCGAGCGAGGCGAGGCGAGGGAGGCGAGGGAGGCGAGGGAGGCGAGGGAGGCGAGGGAGGCGAGCGAGTGAGCTTATTTTCAGGAGGGACCACGGCTTAAGTTGATGGTCCTGGAGTCTAGCTCTCCTAGACAACCCCCTGCAACACCCGATGATCACTTTGAACCATCTACCCAATTTCCTTCACATGGTATGGGTTGACCCGAGGAACAGCTTTTCAGACATGATCCTAAGCATGCCGAGCACGGGTTTCGAACCCTCGACCATCAGATTACAAATCCGATGACTTGACCACTAGGCCATGATCACATAAGAAGTGTCTTCTAAGTATTGACAACTGATAGATCGTCCACAAACTTCGTATGGAAATTCGTATCAATTCTCATTCAAATTGTTGTCTTTATGTTCTTCTTCTGATGTAAATTGATACAATAAAATTTTGTGTGCCTCTAATGAGAAGAAGTGTATACACAAAGAGACACCTTCACTGATACTCAAAACAGAAACGAATTTTAAGACAGTTATTTTGAGAGGTTCAATAAAGGAACCACCGCATCGTGTTTGAGTCAGGAAAAGTGATCTTTAACCCGTCTAGAGCATAATGCCCACTTTATGGTCAAGTATGTGAGACCATTTATTGGACAAAATGCATTAAAGGGTTAAGTATATTCTTCAAAGGTGAATAAAAATTGTTTTAAATATGAATTGTAAAATTGATGATCACTTACATCAATGCTATTCCCCACTGTGCACCTACAAGGTAAAAGATAAAATAAAATACTAGGTGAGAAACATATATTTATTCACTTCTACTACTGTATGTAGTGTAGTTTTCTCAAAACAAGTTTGCCTTCATCTGTGATGATCGTGATGTAATTTGTACGAATTTATGGACGGTCCCGTAAGTATCTCTGTACAAAGATTGGGACCGTCCATAAATTCGTACAAATTGCATCATTATCATCACAGAAGAAGACACATTTGCTGTAAAATAATGCTGCAAATTTTGTAGGCAAGAGCCCTTCAAAAGATCTATATCAAGCTTACATGCATAGTGATACAGATTTTCCATGAGAAGTTTTGTAGATTTCTGTGAAAGGGCCAACCATAAAATTTGTATCGCAAATTGTACCATTTTCATAACCATATAGAACATGGTATCCGCTGCTGCGCATCATAGAACATGGTACGATTTTAAGGGATCGTCCACAAAATATGTATCCATTTTCATCTCAGATGAAGTGTTATTGTGCATACTTTGTATGCACAATAACACTTCATCTAAGGTGAAAATGTCATAAATCGTACCATTTTCATTACAGAACCATTTGCGTACACACAGACATTCCTTCTGTATGAAAATTGACACAAATTTCCATACAACTTTTGTGGAGACGTTATGATCATAGTTTTTCATCAATGTTTAGACAATTATTTGTATATAAAACTCACTGACAAGGCCCCATGAAAATTGCATTTGCACATTCTTTGTAGGAGTAAAGGGAAAATGAAATGAGCAGCAAAAAGACACATTTATTTGTAGACAACCTGATAAACAAAGCAACCGATTAAAGAATGGTATTTTTAGATGATACCTGCAAAATAAGCAGCAGTTTCAAAGAGCGGCAATCCAACCAGTGCTATAGTTGGAGCAATAGTCAACGGACCAATATATTTCAGAACTAAACCCATCACACCAGTGAAGCCAATCAAAATTTGAAATAAGGATGAGAGAATGATAGCACCTTGAATCTAAGAATAAAGACAAAAAACGTAGGAGTCTTTTGTACCAAAACTTGCAGTTTCTTTGAAGAAGTACCTCTACACTCATATACATACAGAAATTAAAAAGTATATGATCAAATTCTTGCTTTTCAGACATCAGTTTTTATAATGTTCTCAAGGGATCGTCTTAAAACAGACGGACCATCTATACATAATTCTCATCACAAATCGTATCAAATTTTATACAGAAGTATATTAGTAGTAATTAATTAAAATGAATTCGGGTTATACCTTATCCCCAGGTGAGGACTATGCTTTAAAGTTTTCGTGTATACCTGTTTACACTAAGACACTTTTTGCAGAGATCAAAATGGTTGGAATCATTGTCATAATAAATATTTTTTACAGTTAAGAGGTCAAATAAATGTCAAAAAGGAGAGAATCTCAAAGACTGAAAAAGGTGCTACCTTACTTCTCTCATTCTCAATTTCCATTCTTCATCCGAAGATGCTAAAAGAAAAGTAAAGAAAATAAACAGTGAATGTTTATTACAGTAGGTTTTTTTTCTCAAAATTCCATTTTTACAAATCGTTAGGGACCGTCCACAAAATTCGAAACATAATACGAACCATTTTCGTCGCAGAAGGAGTGTTTTTGTGCATACTAAGTATGCACAAAAACACACCTTCTGTATGAAAATGTCCCATTCTTTGCTCTGTACAATGACAGTCCCCTTCAGAATAGAAGTCTTTTCAATTTAGAGATTGTCCACAAATTCTCTATCGCAATCATTTTCAAACCATTTTCATCACAGAAGAAGTGTTTTTGTGCACACTAAGTATGCACAAAAACACTCCTTTTGTATGGAAATAGTACATACCAGTTGTTGGAGACATCGTCGAAGTGCTGTTCAAAATTGCTAAATAAATGAAAAGAAGGAACATGATGAATGACATCCATCTGTAACAAGAACAAGAATTAGACTGTTTTTATAACGTTAAGGGTAAAAATAAAATTACGAAAGGAAACAACAATTTATTTTGCAAGATATAAACTAGTCATAGGTACGAACCTTTCCTGCCGCCCACCATATTGTGAGTTGGTCAACCATGTTCAATTTGATTTGATTTATACATGCTCCTTGAACAGGATTAAGTTTCGTTAATTCCAGAAAGAGCTATTGTTGCACAGACGAGGCGAGTTTTTCTATCTACCTTAAGTGTACTAATTTTCGCGAGGTCAAAAAAAGGCCATTTCGCGAGTACTAATTTTCAGGAGTCGACCATTTTTAAATATTTTGTGAGTACTTATTTTGCTGCATGATAGATTTTGAGAAAATTTGCGAGTTTTATTTTTCACGAATCAACCGTTTTGTAACTTTTCACGGGTGCTTATTTTCTGAGTTGACCAAATGTTACACTTTTTTCGTGTAATGCCAGGCTCTTTATCGAAAGGACATTTTTATTCCACTATGTGTTTGTTGACTGGGGCAACCCAGTTCTTAGAATGGGCTGTGTAACGCTTATCGCGTGTTAATTCCTAATCGATTCGTGATCGCTTCAGCCGCCATATGTTCGATGCCTGTTCTAATCGATTACGATCTAACAGTTGTGTTATCATTGGCTTGTTAAAAAAAACGTATTTGTCCTGAAAGCCAATTTATTTGATTAATACAATTTTAAACGAAAAAACGTGTTAAAAAACACGTGTTTGTCCTGAAAGACAATTTATTTAATTAATACAATTTTAAACGAAAAAACGTGTTAAAAAACACGTGTTTGTCCTGAAAGACAATTTATTAATTAATACAATTTTAAAGGATTCACGTTTAACATGCAAATTCACGCATTACCTTCAAAATATTAGTTTAAAATAGTTTATAATTATGAACAATACATTAAAGATCAAAGAACTTGGAGCTTGGTTTTCACTAGAAAAATAAAAATCCAATCTTTCGAGTTACTAAAGAACTCAGTCCATTTCTCCACAAACGGAGGTGTCCAGAACTATTTCTTAGCTATTATGTATATAATTTTATGCATTCACGCAGCAGCTTACCCTTTCTTAATTCACTTTGACTTCTTGTTGCAGGACGAAGAACACCTTACATCAGCTAAGCCAAGGGAAAACAGGGAACACAAGTTTTCTTCCAAAAACGTGGTCCACAGTGCGACATCTCAAAGTAGCAATTCCAACACATAAAAAAGTTCATAATGGCCTCCTCATAGAAACCATTCCACATACTTTGAACTGTCTTTAACCTACCTTCGCAACTTCTTTAATATCGTTACTCGATTGGACAACAGAGCGTGGATTTCAAAAATGCGAAAATCGAGATGAGATCTCCTATCACTGCAGAGCCAATCTAGTATGCACTCAACAAAAGCTGCTGCCCCCTAATAAGGGGGCGGCAATTAAGCTCACTTTGAACTTATTACAGATATATCATTTAAAAGGCGATTTTTGTATCTACCACACATAAAAATGAAAAGGAAAATCATTTTGGACATACGTTGTAGTTGTAGATGGAAGCCATTTTTTAATTTTAACATAATTTCCCAACTCTTTTATTAAATTTGAATACAGAAAAAAACAGTTGATTTTTGGCTTTTTTTAACCATAAGAACCATTTAGGGGCCATCCACAAAATTCGTATGGACATTTGTATCAATTTTTATACTGGAGGAGTGTCTTTGTGCATACTTAGTATACACTAAGACACTTCTTTTGTGATGAAAATGGTACGGTTTGCAATACGAATTCCTTACCTGTTGTTACTGTTGTTACTGTCTGGTTTAAGGAACTTAACGTTGTTCCTACATGAAAGCAAAAAAAGGTACAATAATATAGTTAACATACTACTTTATGCCAGTATATTGTACGACATAATTTATGGACAATAGGTTCCGTCTCAAAATTTTGTTTCAGAAATTGTTAAATTTCCCAGTCAGAAGAAGAGTCACTATTGATACAGCACAGTACATAGGATTTATCAATTTATTTACGAAAAAGAGAAGGCATTTAGAAAATTCTTTAATATAACCCAGAGAAAAGTACATTATAGGGACAGTCCGCGAAATTCGTATGGGAGATTATTGTATCAATTCTCAGTTCAGAAGAAGTGTTTTTTGTATGCACAAATATACTCCTTCTGAGTTAGAACTGGAATGATTTACGTTACGAATGAACCATACTATAAATAGTTATGAATACCTGCAATGGTAGGTGCAGCAACAGTTGCTAAGGCAGATAGAGCAGCACAACTTGGTCTGATACTCATAATAGCTTTTGTTGGTGCTATGAACGTGTAAGTACCGCCTTGTACAATCGGTAATCTACAAGTGAAGAATAATAAGTGATAACAAAACTTTATTTATACATGTGTTTTGGACCATAGGAGATGCTTAAAGATATTCAAGAGAAAACATACAGGGCCTAATCTAGAATCCAAGGGCAGCGTCAGATTAAAACAAGGCCAGTTTTCATGTAAAAAAGTCGTTTCTTTGTCGTTATTTAATGGGTAGCGTTTGATTGTCGTACCAACCCTCAAAACGTCTGGAATGGGACCAACAAACTGCGCAGTGCATTTACCAAAGGAAAATGTACAGGTGGAAAAGATTAGAAGAAGAGATAAAGTTTTTATTACTATCTTCTTTTATTTTTTAAACTTTCCCGGTTTTCCAGATTTTAGACTAGGTTAGAACTTGAGATAAATGAGAGGATTGTAAGGGTCCGTCCAAAAAATTCGCTTAAATTCGCTTCACAATTCATTCCTGTTAATTTTCATCTCAGATGAAGTGTTATTGTGCATACTTTGTATGCACAATAACACTTCATCTGGGGTGAAAATAAAGTGAATTGTGAAGCGAATTTAAGCGAATTTAAGCGAATTTTTGAGAGGAAGCATAATAGATAGTCATGGCATAGTTTTATGTGTGGCCAGGTATATTTACTCTACCACTGTCTCTTCTTTTCTGAAACGTGTTGCCTTACAGCTTTAAATATTTGCAGTGCTATCAATTTCCATTCAGACAATTTGTGCATTTAGGTCATATTTCTAATGATACTTACACAATGATACTTCATCTGACATGACAATAAAATGATTTACAAAATGAATTTTCGACAAGAAACTTTTCTACTAGGAAGTAAAAATAATACCTCACACCAAATATACTTTGTAATAATGTCACAATGCCTGATGTAAAAAATATTGTGCTTAACACTTCGCTAATTACAACCGGGTCATCCCCAAAACATAAGTATTGAGATATAATAAATGGTAGACCCACTGTAGCACCAAACATTGTTAAGTAGTGCTAAACAAAACAAAAACATTTTCAAATTCAAAATTCATTTCAAGATTATACAACATACAGTATTTGGGTTGTTTCATGAGGTACTGTATTTGTTTTCTAGTCATGAAAGGTAACATCCAATTGGGAAAAGGAAATTCATCAAGGGGTAATTAGAAAAATGAGTAAAGAATATAATATGAAGCAATTCGAAAAATAAGTAAAGTAAAAAAAGTACCATATAGTAGGCTGTTTCTCTTCAGGTACCCCTACTAAATGGAAGACAGACAGATAAGGAAAGGTAAATTTTTGTTTCTAGGCCTTGAGTTATTAAATGATGAGTGAAACACAGACAAATAACACACAAATAATCACAATAAAAATGAGTGCTCTTATGAGATTGTCTAAGTTTTTATGCTTTAAAAAGAAGAGGATATGTTCAAAGCCTTATTTTCCTCTAGTGTAGATGCTGCATAGTAGAAAAACTAATCACAGAATAAATGCACTACATGAGTGTGCTATAAGGTTCATCTCCATGATTATGAATCCAGCTTTAATGAACTGTTATGTAGGTACAAATCTCTTACAGTACATCATTACAATATGCAAACCATAGCATTGGAAATTTACAAATTCCTTAACGGCTTTGCTTGTGAGATTATGAGTGAAATTTTTAATAGTAAATGGTTTTACCGAATAGAAATAAAGTTAATAATAATAAATACCTAACGGACCGTCCACAAAATTTGTATCAACTTTCATACAGGAGTGTTTTTGTGTATATTTAGTATGCACAAAAACACTTCTTCCCCAATGAAAATGGTTCGTATTAAGATATAAATTTTGGGTGCGGTCCCTTATTTATACCTGGAAACCTAACATTATAGCTAAATACCAGGGTGGATGTTCATCAATACGATATAACAGTGAGTTATTATTATTGCTAGTGGCTTTGACTTTAACTTCACTAACATATCGATCTTTCCCATCTGACTCAGACATCTAAAAGTAAATATACCAAACATTTTAATACTTCAAACATTATAAAGGTTCTGTCTCAGAAGTATCTTTGTGCATACCTAGTATGCAACAAAGATAGTATGAACAAAGACACTTCTGCTATGATCAAAATGAGGTACAAATATTGTGGACGCTGTATGCTTGATTATTTAGGAACTGTCTCGCTTCATTCCTGTCAATTTTCATCTCAGACAATGTGTTATTGTGCATATATATACTTTGTATGCACAATAACACTACTTCCTCTGAGATGAAAATGAAGCGATTTGTGATGCAAATTGAAGCGAATTTTTGAGATGAACCCTTAGTAGAAATCCCAAGTAGAGAACATTTATTTATTTAGTTTGAGTAAGGTGTAACAAATTATCCACAAGAAATTAATTACAACTATATATACAAGTAGATTTATGATAGGAATATCCGCAGACACATCAGTGCACTTGGAGCTCAATGCTGTCACCAGTAGATTTTTTTTGAAAAATAAATATATTGCTCTGTTCTAAACATTGAGCACTCTTAAATTAATAGATACATTTTCCTCATTGTACTATATAAGTAGATTTATATACTGTACACTTAATACAAATATACAACACAAAATCACAAATAAAAGGTTTTAAAAGTATATTCAAATTGCTTCATTATACTGTAGACTTTCTACAAAGATATATTCTTGCATCTCATTCTATTTTTCATCTTCAAAGGAGTGTCTTTATGCAGAATTTGTATGCAAAACGACACTTCCTCTTAGTAGATAAAAATGATAATTGTAAATGGGGCATTTTATTCATGTTTATGTTATCTAACAAACAATAACAACAACAACCACAAAACAACAACAATACTAAAAATAATATTATATGTTTATGTTAACTACACAATGAATATGTTTATAAACATTTTATGAGATGAGTGTAAAATATAAACATTTTGTGGTGATATATACTTAGACTTAGGGAACGCCCATTCAAATGGAATTTTGTATCAATTTTCTTTTGTGTGTTTTTTTTGCATACTAAGTTCAATTTTCAAACAGAAGGAGCGTTTTTGTGCATACTTAGTAATGCACAAAGACACTCCTTCTGTAATGAAAGTGGTTACATTAAGTAATACAAAAATAAAATCTCTCCATTCATAATTCAGTATTATGGAAGTGAGGCCACAAAATATGATATCAGTAAATAATAAAACCACACTATATACATATAAAGATCTTTCTTAGGGACCATCTACAAAATTTGTATAAAAATTAAAATTTTATACCAGAAGGATTGCAATACGGTTTGTGTGAACAGTCCCTTCCCTTACTTGTTTCTTACCAAAGGTTTACTCGATTGTACTTTATCTGCCATGATGATTAGAAATAGCAAATATTATTCAATCTAAAAAACAATTATATATTATATACAGTATGTTTTAAAAACCCTTTAGATTCGTTCCTCTGAAGATCTTCCCGCCCGACAAACCACAATTACAAGCAGGATATACGAAATGGGTCAAACTATAACACAAACAGCCTTCTTTACATAATCAAGGCTTTAGATGAAAATCCATGGAAACCTAATTTGTAGAGAATCAAACCCCTACCATGTGTAATGTAACAAGTAAGTATGTATAAAGAGTGAATCAGGCCAATTCATTATAAATTTTTCACACACAGTATACTTGGGATAATACTAAATTGCCCATCATTGTGAAAGTCTTGAATCGTTAGCCATGAACTAGATATTTTTCTTTATTCTCTTAAACATGATGGTAGTAGTGTGTAAGAGGATCCACACTCATATTCTTGACACACCATATTTTTGGGGTTGGCTGTTAGAGAAAAGGGGATAGGGGTTGAGGGTGCCGACTCTTCGTAAACCCCCGTAAATATACGGAGGGTTACGAATCATTAAGTTTTCAAATTTGGGTTCACCAAATTTAACCTCCTATGACCCGTAATACCCCTTAATACCTCTGTAAATCATATACGGGGTTACAATGGAGAAAATACAACAGGGGTAATTCTCGAAATTAAATACCCCTTAATACCTCGCTCCGTAAATCATATTCGGGAGTGTTACGTAATTTACGGGGTTATGACGGAGAAAATACAACAGGGGTAATTCTCGAAATTAAATCGGGACCCCCCCGTAACATTCTGAAGTTCTTACGCAGTTTTACAAAGAGTCCCCACCCTCGTGATGTGCGAGGGGGAGAGTCAGAACCTTTTAGCAGGAGAGCAGAGGGGGCCTTCGACAATTGATTTTCATATTTTAACGGCTTTTTTTTACGTATATAGTACATGCAATATGGCCGATTATGGGAGGAGGGGGACAAATTTTTGAAGCAATCTGCCATACTTGCATTTTGCCCCGAAACGTGGTAAAGCATTCGCATTTTGCTGGAGCAGCCAGTGTGTGCAAAAAGAATGAAAATGGCAGCGAGATGGCGAAGAAACACTTCCTGGTGTGATGTGATGCCTTGCCTTCTTAGGCTTGTCTTCTTGTTATATCCAGGATCCAGCTGTCTATAGTAATGTTACTGTACTTTTTGTTGTTATACCGTAAGCACCCCACATGAGCAATTTGATCAAAAATAACTTGTTTGTTTTGTTTTGGTGCAAATTCGTATTCAGTGTATATTGCACCAAATATAGGAATCAGCCTCGGCCTCAACTCGTCCCTCGCAAACTTGAGAAGACAACATTTGAAACGAGTTCATTCGTTCATTCGGGTTGTTCGCGTAACGAACATTTCCATTGTTTTGTATTATGCGAAGAGTTTGTCGGTCGCTAAAAAGTTGAAGTCAGTACAACTTTTTACGCGTATGTTTGTTACGTAGGGTGGCCTGGAAGTACGGTGGCCTAGAAGTGCACAAATAAAAAAATTTATATGCATAAATTTCAGATAGTTGCATAAATTTGTGGTTCCATAATTTTGTAACCTAATTGCAGAAATTTGTGAAGTGTTACATAAATTCACACAACATGAATAAATTTGCATAAGTTTTCATGATTTTGTTGTTTGGATACGGACGGAGAAGGTAACCTCGTACGC